>CM060947.1:56602154-56756943 GCA_030765055.1 Mantis religiosa | reverse complement strand
TGTCAAAATATTCCGGAATCAACAGCTGCCAACTTCCCTTCCAGTTCTATCAGAGTTTTGATTCACACCGTGTGCTTCCGGAAAGATAAATATTCACGTATTAACAACCGATTGTGAGACAGGAAGCTACACTTTTTTTTCTGTTTTAAATCAATAATAATCCAGTGTTGCTATGGAGCATTAAATAAAATAAATTTTGCTTATAACTACACAATATGGTTTACCTGAAGTTACATGACTAAGTTTTAAGACCTGGTCTTTATGGAATTATTGAACAATGATCTAGAGGCGTATTGTGATGAATCCTCCCCTTTACCCATTAAGATTGTAACTTTGTATAGTACTTACTATTCCAGGTAGCGGATGAAAATCTCTAATATTCTCACAAAAGAAAAGATCATTTGTGAATCGCATGATTTACTTAACTTCTCCCGACAGTTTCGCCCGCGTTTAGTACATACGGCACCGCAGACGGTGACACTGATGATACATGAGATAAGGATGGAGCACCGGTGGAATGAGATGGCGGGGAAACCGGAGGTCCCGGAGAAAACCCGCCCCAGCGCCGTGTTGTCCACCACGAATCTCACTTTGCGGTCGCCTGGGATCGAACCCGGGCCGCCTTGATGAGAGCCAAGCAGTCTAACCACTGAGACACGGCGTGGCCGACAGTTTCCAAGTTATAGAAATGCTGCACAGCCTAGAAATACCGTTTGGCGGCGGAAAGGACAGTCGTAATTGTGGAATAACTTTCATTTTTTATGAATGAAATGTGTGAAATGATGCTTAAAGAATCCACAGTCCATAGAGGTTAGAGTTACCAGACATTCATCTTCTAGGGTAAGGAAAACCCCTGGTAATAACCTTACCTGGATAAGGTATTGTGCTGCTCGAATGGTTACCATGGATTTATCTTTGGTAATAGAAACCTCTCAGATAATGCACTGTTTACTCCACGTGGACATAACATCTGTCATTTGTGATTCGTGCACATTCCATTGACTGAAGTGATGCGTTCATTGCTGCTTAGTCCAGATCCGAGAACTGCGGCAGTTCCCCTCTCACTCTTACGAGAATAATCTACTCTTTGAGAAGCAGGATTATAGCTCTGAGCATCTTGAACGCGAGTCAGCCACGCTACGCTGCACAGGTGGGCGAGTAACTGTTAGATAATTATAGTAGTTTAAATATAAACCCCTTGTCATCTTTTATGTTGGGTAATCTCAAAATCCTCTCAACCAATTTTGATAACTCTTTTGTCATTGAAAAGCCCAATTCGTTCTGTCGAACATGAGCTTAAAACACTTCTAATTTCATCCATAAATTATTAAAACACTAAAACAGATTTACAGAGCCCTTGAACTGGTTCACGAACACATTGGAATTACTAAAGAACATGCGTACGTAGAAGGCCTTGATGTTTAGTTTGAAAATACCTTGGAGTAGAAAATGATTGTTATTTTATAGAATAAAAATAGTTGGAGCACTCCTCGCAGCAAAAAATAAAAGGGGGGGGGGGAGCCGGCTGTTGTTTGCTCCAAGACACAGCTCCAAGATTTGAGTGTGTGCGTGTGCGTGCTTTGTAGGATGTATGCAGTAAAGTTCTAGATATCATTTTCATGTTAAGAACGTTTTGCTTTATTTCTTTTGTACGTGTGACGTAATCAGGTTTGTTACCATCGTATAAAGAGGGAAAGTTTCTAATATTAGAAATCAGTGAACCTATAAATGATGTATGAATAATATTTTTCTGGATCATCGAGTCCTGTTGTCCTTCCCAAAGACGTTAATTTGGTGGACTGAGAGTGCAGAAACTCATTACCCTGCATATGTTAACGATTTGTGCTCTATTTTTTACTTATTTTTGTAATTTACGTCTTTAAATTTTTTAAGTAATATCGGGCGATAAATGGAATGGGTGAAATGATGCTCAAATGGGCCCAGGGTCCATGGAGCTTAAGAGTTACCCGACATTCTTACTTTAGGATAAGGGAAAACCCCGGAAAAACCTTATTCAGGTAACACCCTCACCGAGATTCGAACTCGGGACCTCTTGAACGTGAGAGAGATCTAAAACATGGTGCAACTATTTAAAATTTAAACTGATTTAATTAAATCATTATCCAATTGCGCACACCACTTTCTATGCCCGTTCTTCAACGAAGTTGCTACGAAAGCCTATACTTCTATGGAGCTAATGTTCATTCAGGCAAACAATTGTAAAAATAGTTGTATTACATATTTCATTCTAGATATGAGAGTAAGGCTTTAAACTTTAATCCTGAAAAAAAAAAACTACTTCCAGTTTAAGTAAAGCATAACTACATAAAATTGTAAATCAGTAACAAGGAACGCGTCAGAAATTGCCGTTACCTGCAATAATCATATCGGCCGCTGTTCTCCTTTGGAACATATCGAAGGTGCTAACTCGCATTATTCATTAGATCACGCACACATTGACACTCTCATTCATACTTCCAGACTCTGGGGAAGATGAGGAATTATCTTGGCCGGAGAAATATCCCCACCTACACCGCCGGGAATCGAACGCGGGATCCCTACACGGCAGGCAGATGCTCTACCGTCTGAGCTACGGGTCCAAGTGTCAGCAATTGTTTCTTTAACTTTTCATAGTTTTAACGCGGTGTAGTTGTTTATGTGTACTAAGTTTAACTATGTCTTACGGTTTACGAGTTTTTTTATTACATGATGGCATCTATTGGAATTTGCCCTGGCCACTTGTTCAATAGAAGTCCAATGTTACATACTATTTACACTCTATAATCTATTTATAGGGCACTAACACACTTATCTTTCTTCGCATTTATCAACTGACCATTTACGTTTTGATTTAACACTTCACAGAAATTGCCTTACTTGTCTTATCTGACATTGATCTGTGAACATTTTCGTTGCCGTTACAATTCTTTTGTTTCTCAGCCATTTTTCGCTCATCAGTTTTTCCCTTCATACATCTTTACTCTGCATACCCATTCACAAATCGGACACCTTGTATTACGTTCCCCTAAGCCTTCCCATTTGTTCAGGAGTAATGCAAAAGTCATCCAGAATGAAGTGGAGTGCAGAAACTATTTGTGAGTTTTTTCAATTTCCGAGATTCCGTTATGTGATTACTACATGTGTATTTTATACTATTTTTGCACTATGTGTACTTATATCAATCTGAATTTTAGTAATTAAGATATTAGCTGAAATATTAATTAATATATTCGAAGATAAATGTTAGATTTTAGAAGTGCCTCTCCTATATGTGTTGCTATGGAGAAATAAACGTTGGTGATATCGCCGTATAATTTTTGTTAAAAGTGTAAAACGAATTTGAATGAGGGTTTCATTGTGATTATGGAGAAAGTGTTAGATGATGTGTCCAGTGATAATATATTTTCTTACCGCTTTTGGTTATTTTTTAAAGTAATGAGATTTCTTTTGTTTTCATAGCAACTAGATTGCAGGCGGCAATGTCAACTTACGATGCATAGCAACAATAAATAGCTATACCATTGTGCATGGAAGGTTAGGTCCTGTTAGCCTAACTTTTAGGTGTTGTACACAATTACCATGGGTTTTATTTGGAGAAGGGACCTCTCCCCGCCGCTTACATGGTAGGTAGGGTGGTATCCCATTCCACCCAAAAATTTTGATGCCGAGATTGCACTAGAATGCACGTTTTAACCGGAGATGAATAAAAGAAAATTCATATTTTTAGAAATTGGGCACATATGTAAGTAGGCCACGCCGTGGCTCAGTGGTTAGGCGGCCCGGATTCGATCCCAGGCGACCGCAAAGTGAGATTTGTGGTGGACAACACGGCGTTGGGGTGGGTTTTCTCCGGGAACTCCGGTTTCCCCCGCCATCTCATTCCACCGGTGCTCCATCTTCTTGTCATGTATCATCAGTGTCACCGCCTGAGGTGCCGTATGTAGTAAAAGCGGGCGTTAAACACTACACACATATGTAAATGCGCATCTTTGAACAGCATAATTAAAAAACGAAAAATCTAAGTTCTATATTACAAATAAGGTACACGAAGATTTTCAAGAAAATTCGTCATAGCAACAATTACGAGTATGCAATATTAGTTACATAATGCAAAAAATATTTTAAACACTATTATTTTAATCAAAATCAAGAGCCATTTTCAGTAATTATAGCTTTCCACGTAAGCATATAAAGGATAGTGTAGTGTGCGGGAATTTTCTTGAAAATCTTCGTGTCGCTTATTTGTAATATAGAATTTAGACTTTTCGTTTTTTAATGATGCTGTTCACAGATGCGCACACTTAAATATATGCCCAATTGCTAAAAATATAATTTTTTTTTAATTCACCTCCGGTTAAAACGTGCTTTCTAGTGAAATCTCGGCATCAAAATTTTTGGGTGGAATGGGATACCACTCTACCTACCATGTAAGCTGCGGGGAGAGGTCCCCTCCCCAAATAAAACCCATGTTAATGGTGTAGAACACCTAAAAGGTAGGCTAACAGGACCTAACCTTCCATGCACAATGGTATAGCTATTTATAATAGTGTTAGCCGGTTGGTTGTTTTTGAATAGCGAGACGTAAGAGGGAGTTCTGGAAATGAACCCTGTATTGTAGTTGTAGCACGTCAGAGAGCTAGAAATGTGGTGAAGGGCGTAATGAAGACCGACACTAGTGTCCGAGCAGGTAACCTGCTTAATTATTGCACAAGACAGCATGATTTGTATGCAGGTGGTTGCATATCTATACTTTACCACTCTCTCTCAGCTAGATTTTCTTATTAGACAAACCAAAAACAGCTCCCGCTACAGTGAAATGTTGTTATTTTCAGTAACATTCCAAAGCGTAATTGCTTCGAAATACTCTGATACTGAAATTATCGACTGTTAAGATTTATGAAGATACGATAGTGAAATAATTTCAAGAAACAATTTCCACGTGTTAAAAGCCATGCAGAATATAAGATTCAGGGGCTGTAGTTCCACCAGTGAATAAGAACTCATTAGTCACGTTATGGGCTAAAGAAGAGCAATTAGACGTTTCAGCAAAATCTGTCAGCTAAATTCTATAACTCAAGCTTCCGTATTTAGTACTTCGAAGTCAGAGTTGCTTGCTAAAACAGAAAACAAATTTCTGAGCAGCTGCTGAATTAATTTCATATTCGTCATGAAATTATTGTATAAATGATATACAGGGCCTTTGTTCTAGTTTTGCGCTTTATTCCTTTTAGTTGTAATTTATTACAGTTCCTACCGTTTCAAATAACAGATTAAAATCTTCCGATATTTATGCAAAATGATGACATGTCTGACCACTAAGGTCTCTCCGACAATTTTTCCGGTTCTGGAATTGCTGCATTAGCCTATTAATGGTTTTTGTGGTGGAAGAATGATAGATCGAAAATTTTATATAATAATAGAGTATAAACATTTATGCATTCATTTGGTTCCATAGTTATTTAATAATATAAACGTTGATACCGAAATTAAGGTTTGGCATAAGTAAAGAATCGTGATGGATGTCAAAGGAATGTTGGTTCTTTGTTACAACACGTGCAAGGGCAGTTGAGTCGAATAGCAGTTGTGGGTGAATAAGTTGTTTTAACAAAAGAATCGTAAGAAAAAGTGTCCTTAGCAGATTTCTAAAGGATGGCATTTGACTTGTTGAATAGGGTATTCTTTGGACCATTCATAATGGCGACAAAACAGCCACAAAGGGATCTTTGTGTGAAAAGAGGGCTTTCAGAAAGTGAAAGTTACATATACACCCACACGCGCAGCTGTGGACAACAGTCTTCGGCGTGGAGCCGATTAGAGCACTTCGTGGCGGGCAAGCCATTGAAACAGTCCGAGGCGTGAAGCCTATTAGGGCAGTCAACTTGTTCTGTCTTGGGCCAGGCATACCAGAAATGAGAGAATATATTTGTTGGTTCATATATACGTGAGGAACGAATGAAGTTTATCGAGTAATAAACATTCTGCCGTCAGTAACTCTAAACAGGGATATTGGTAACCCTCGGTCGGCAACTTCAATTTCGATGTTCTAAAAAAAGAAGCAGTTAATAAATAAGTTTGAAACGGGCATTCCAGTGTCATTAAAATATCCTTCTCACACATCCACGCATACCCTGTGAGAAACCTCATTGTTTTACCCTGAGCCACACATTATAATAGCTTCAAAGTAGCATCAACGTGGAACCCTTGCCAAATTGTCGCGACAACGTGGAACTTTGTTTGATACAAAACATAATTGTGTCAACGTTATTCGATTTTTGCATTATACCGAACCCTTAAGAAATACAAAGAAATGGTAATGTGTACTCCCAGGTCACCATGTTAACTTCTTCAGAAAAATAGGTCTGGCAAACTCTACAAATGAACTTGATTATAAAATAAATATAAAAGCGATAAAGACAAAACCGTCTTATTACATAAGATTTATTAAAAGATTGTGGTATCTAGAAACTTCAGTACATACATAAAATAAAGGTTATTAAGAAGTTTCGATACTCTTTCATTATTTAACACATCTACAGTATTTGATACGTAGCAATTAAAAAAAAATATAACACAGGATCAACTGTCACTTTTTCAGATCTGTCTTCTGATTGCTGAACTGTTGCTTGACTATTTCTTCCAATAAAATATACTACTCACACTGTTCTTGACCTTTCAAATGGCGTTGTGTCAAATACAGAAACTGGATTTTGCATATCGCTTATGCAATTGTACTTTAAATGTCATTGAAAGCCGTGAGCTGCTTACACAATTGTTGTTTTCAGTTTAGCCAATCACTAAAGTAAAAGAGCTAACACATAGCTCCTTTGTAAACTATTGCGGTGTCGACTTTGGATGACGTCTTCTTTCAAATAGTACTTAAAATCATGTTTAATCATTTAGTAATTTATAAATAAAGTAAGAAGTGTTTATAACCCCTATCTGTCGGAATGAATTGTGTTTTATAATAGTGAAGCAATTGCCGAAATAAATTGGCGATTTAGTGTTTGTATAGCATATAGCATCTCGTGAGCTTCGTTGGATGGTTGGAGGCAACAAACGCGTCTAACTTGTCCTCAATCTGAGTTCTTGGGAGGGTAATTAAATCTTTACATAGAAATACTCCGTCTTTCCACGTTTAGTTCGTTACGTAATTCTTACGTATTCTGTTTTAATGATGCTCATTAGAGAGTGCAGATAAATTGGTCAGTAATTCTGCCAATTGTCGTTTATTAATTACCAGAGTTGACCTTCGTAATCATATTCATTCAGCATGCCTCAGACAGTTATCTGTTTCCATAGTTACAGCTCTGTACTACAGAACCACTTGTTGGCTCTAAGGTTAACAACCAAATTAGTCTTGTAAACTTGTGTCTATTTCATTGTAATCTAAATAAAAACTTGGAGAAATAGTTTTATTACATATTTCCTTGTGGATATAATATGAATAGGGAAATTCAGTTGGCTAAATCTTTTAAGAGGTGATCGCTATGTGCTGGGTTAGAAATTCCGCCCTCCTTGCATGACTAGGAGGGAAAAAGACGAATGACTTCCCATTTGATAAAAGTATAAGTAGCGTAAAGTTTAAATCAGTAAGGAATATGTAGCAACGAAGTTTATGGGTGTACACAAGTTCCACGTTGGAACGCCAATTTGATGCAAATATGATTGGCGACCAATGAGGTTTCTCTCAGGGTATGCGTGGATGGGTGTGAGAAGGAGATTTTCACAACACTGGAATGCCCGTCTCCAAATTATTTATTCACTGCTTCTTCTTTTCAAACCTCGAAATGGAAGCTGCCGACCGAGGGTTACCAATCTCGGTTTAGAGCTATTGAATGCTAATTGTTTATTACTCGATAAATTTTGATGACCCGACAAATATTCAAGACAGAACAAGTTGACCGCTCTAACAGGCTTCACGTCTCAGACTCCTCTCTTATCGGCTGCACGCCGAAGAGTTTATAATGGCTTCCTAGCCGCGAACTGTCCCCATCGGCCTTACGCCGAAGAGTGCCCCCTAACCACAGCTGCACGCGTGTATATCTCTTAACTTTCCCTCTCAAAATTCCTTTTTCAGACAAAATCCCTTTTGTGGCTGTTTTGGTCGCCATTGTAAACGATCCAAAGATCATACACGTCAAGTGACAATTCCTTTAGAAATCTTCTAAGGACACTGTTTCTGACACGGCTTTGTTAGACACTTTCCCTAACTCAACTGGCCTTGCCCTGGTCTTGACAAAGAACCAACATTCCTTTGACATCTATCATGACTGCTTCTGGCAAACCATAATTTCGGTATCAAATATCTTGGAAATCATTAACTCCGAACAGAAAGTAAAGAAGAAGAAGATTAAAACGAAGGGAAAAGAGTCAGAAATTTTGCGTTAGTGAGATCTACATTTTTTGCATAGTAAGATTGTGTCTATTATTTAAGTTCCAGATTGAAGAGAACTCTTAAGGTTATTCCCTGAAAATTGAAGATTAAACCTTTCATTTTTCATTTCTTGAAACTATCTTAAAACATACAGTCTTTTATTGATAGATTCGACATGAAAAATTCAATGCCATGGTACGGATTTGAACCACGGATCTACTGGTTTCCGTTCAGTCCCTCTTACCCATTGAAGTACCATGGCCAACATGCCGTCATTACATTAAATTCTCCAATTTACTCATATATTTCCCCGGTAAACCACTAGGGGCTCTCGCATCCGAGATACGCCGTTTGTGGCGACTTACTATCGTAAGTACTTGAGTCATTTAACTCCTATTATTTTAGTTAATTGATGGAAATTATTCGTTTCTTCACACTAGCCGTAAACACGCTAAGGTATTGAATTGATAGAGTCGACATGAAAAATTCAATGCCACGGCTGGGGTTTGAACCACAGATCTACTGGTTTCCGTCCAATCACTCTTACCCATTGAGTTACCCATTTCATGTCGACTCTATCAATACAATACCCTAACCTGTATACGGCTAGTGTGAAGAAATGAATAATTTCCATCAATTAACTAAAATAATAAGAGTTAAATGATGAAGCCTGTACTCATGTACTTAGGATAGTAAGTTGCTACAAACGGTGTATCTCGGATGCGAGAGCCCCTAGTAGTTTATCGGGGAAATACATGAGTCAGTGGGAGAATTTGTCATTACGGCAAGTTGGTCATGGTAGCTCAATGGGGTAAGAGTGACTGGACGGAAACCGTGGTTCAAATCCCGACTGTGGCATTGACTTTGTCATGTCGACTCTATCAATACAATACCTTAGCCTGGATACGGCTAGTGTGAAGAAATGAATAATTTCATCAATTAACTTGAATAAAGTCTTTTACCCAAAACCGTTAGAGCCAGTTTTTGAGAACATCGAAGGTTTCGAAAATTTGTCCAAGCAGTTATTTAAATTCAAATAGTTCGGAATGGCAGAATTTTTAAAAACCTCCCTAGGAGAAGGTTGAACTTAAAAGCTTAACAGTATTTGGATTATGTTGTTCATACAGACACACACAGATCTGTTTCTAAAAAATCTTTATGCATTCTCTATATACACAGGGCGTGTCAAAACTTGTATTTCGATGATGTCTCGGTATGGAATTTTTGGACGGTATACAATTGCATTTCTATTCCAAGTACGTACTGAAGAAAGTAAAATGCAAATTAGCACATTGAAGCGTTAAAAATCTGGGCTACACACATGGACAGCAGAGTTCCCGTATAAAGATCGAACACGTACGCTAACAGTTAATAAAATCTGCGTAACACGTCTTTATACTTAATATTACGACATACTGCTAATTACTGACACGCAATCCTGACATTTTCTCTAGCCGGTAAATTTATTACCTACTCTTTGTGCCTCGACATTTACTACTTTGTTAACTGGAATGAATAATTCAGATCGTTTCGCTTACACCTTCTTGAGGAGACATATGTTTCATGTGTAGAAGACAAGTAGGCATTTTGATTCTGCGAGTTGTTTGATACTACCTTCAGTTTACTCCCTCCAAATTTCCAGGAGTTGTTTTTAATCAATCTGCTTTTACAACTAAGGAAAGATCGAACTGTTAAGTTGTGAAACAATCTTATATGGGAACTGTTGCTTCTAAGACGAATGATTCTATAATTAAATTAAGAGATATATATTAATTTTTGCAATAAATAATGTTCATATATTAGAATGCATCAATCATATTGTAAAAAGCACGAGTTGCAATTTTGATCAATAAATGCGAAATAATTAGTCTTACAAGTTACGTGTTGGTGCAAATTAATTAGTTATGTCAGAATAGCTAAGGCAATTAAGCATTCTGGCGATCATTGAGCAAAAGCAGTATTTAACCCAAGGTTTAGGTAATTTGAATTCAGTATGTTCAGAAATGAGAGATTCGCATAAAAATCACTTATAGAAATTTTGTAAATTAGAAGGGGAACATTTTTCATAGTGACAGAGTAAAAGCTATATTTCAGATGCAAGTAGAAAGCGTACAATTTTTAATGTCTAACATAGAAAGTTTTATAGCTAGTTGTGAAGCAGATGGGACGACATTTCTTGGTATAGTACTTGATTCCAAGTTATCTTGGTCCTAATCATTTATGTACCAGGATATCCTCGAGCATTATCTTTACTTCGTCAGCTGAAGACATTGATTTCTGACTGCTTCTTTAAACAAATTTTATTACCCTTTTTAGATAGTATATTATCCTAAGGAATTCACATGTGGGGCTAATCTTGATAAAATACTCATAATGGAAAACAAGACAATATGAATTCTTACAGGTGCATCATTTATTGTTTATTTTCGCCCTTTGTTATGTGATCGTTATTTTTTATTCTAAATCCCTAAACATTTTTTATAGTTCAATTTTGTTATTTTAAATTTATTAAGAAAACAATCGATTGGAAATTATCTATTAAAATCTTTAGTGGAAATTGAACGAGATCAAGAAACAATTGAAGGTAAACTTATGATTGAATAGCCAGAAACGAAGGAAAAGGAATGATATTAATGTGTTTAACGAGGATAATAGTAGTCTAAAATTACCAAAAATGTTATTTGAATGTTAAAATTTTCAAATACAATTTAAACAAAAGATTATGTAAATTACCTAATAGGGTAATGAAAAGTGGTTCACCGAAGAATACGTGAACCAATGAGAAATTATTGAATTACCATAGCAAATTTTTTTTGTTAACTTAATATTTAATTAAAAATTGGAATATTTTAAAAGAAGTTAAACGATTATTTCGTTTCGTAGTAAATCAGTTGCAATTCCCGTCTGAGACCAAACACTAGGTAAGGGGTATTCATGCTTCGATTGCAGCAGCCGTGGACAACCGTTGACCTGAGACTCCGGATCTGTGAAAAGCTCAAGTTGAGACACTGCGCGACCCGAAACATTGGCACATCCCCGAGGACAGGACGCAGCTACATCTGCTGTTGGACAGCAGTATCCCAACACAGAGAATCTGTCGCAAAAGTCGCCTCAACGTGGTGCTGAATTGCACCAACCCATCTGAAAGTTCGTCGCAGTTTATACAGATGGATATACACTCCTGGAAATTGAAATAAGAACACCGTGAATTCATTGTCGCAGGAAGGGGAAACTTTATTGACACATTCCTGGGGTCAGATACATCACATGATCACACTGACAGAACCATAGGCACATAGACACAGGCAACAGAGCATGCACAATGTCGGCACTAGTACCGTGTATATCCACCTTTCGCAGCAATGCAGGCCGCTATTCTCCCATGGAGACGATCGTAGAGATGCTGGATGTAGTCCTGTGGAACAGCTTGTCATGCCATTTCCAGCTGGCGCCTCAGTTGGACCAGCGTTCGTGCTGGAGTGCAGACCGCATGAGGCGACGTTTCATCCAGTCCCAAACATGCTCAATGGGGTACAGATCCGGAGATCTTGCTGGTCAGGGTAGTTGACTTACACCTTCTAGAGCACGTTGGGTGGCACGGGATACATGCGGACGTGCATTGTCCTGTTGGAACAGCAAGTTCCCTTGCCGGTCTAGGAATGGTAGAACGATGGGTTCGATGATGGTTTGGATGTACCGTGCACTATTCAGTGTCTCCTCGACGATCACCAGAGGTGTAGGCCAGTGTAGGAGATCGCTCCCCACACCATCATGCCGGGTGTTGGCCCTGTGTGCCTAGGTCGTATGCAGTCCTGATTGTGGCACTCACCTGCACGGCGCCAAACACGTATACGACCATCATTGGCACCAAGGCAGAAGCGACTCTCATCGCTGAAGACGACACGTGTCCATTCGTCCCTCCATTCACGCCCGTCGCGACACCACTGGAGGCGGGCTGCACGATGTTGGGGCGTGAACGGAAGACGGCCTAACGGTGCGCGGGACTGTAGCCCAGCTTCATGGAGATGGTTGCGAATGGTCCTCGCCGATACCCCAGGAGCAACAGTGTCCCTAATTTGCTGGGAAGTGGCGGTGCGGGCCCCTACGGCACTGCGTAGGATCCGACGGTCTTGGCGTGCATCCGTGCGTCGCTGCGGTCCGGTCCCAGGTCGGCGGGCACGTGCACCTTCCGCCGACCACTGGCGACATCGATGTACTGTGGAGACCTCACGCCCCACATGTTGAGCAATTCGGCGGTACGTCCACCCGGCCTCCCGCATGCCCACTATACGCCCTCGCTCAAAGTCCGTCAACTGCACATACGGTTCACGTCCACGCTGTCGCGGCATGCTACCAGTGTTAAAGACTGCGATGGAGCTCCGTATGCCACGGCAAACTGGCTGACACTGACGGCGGCGGTGCCCAAACGCTGCGCAGCTAGCGCCATTCGACGGCCAACACCGCGGTTCCTGGTGTGCTCGCTGTGCCGTGCATGTGATCATTGCTTGTACAGCCCTCTCGCAGTGTCCGGAGCAAGTATGGTGGGTCTGACACACCGGCGTCAATGTGTTCTTATTTCCATTTCCAGGAGTGTACTTACCGTCATAAATCAGTATATAACTGTCTAGGTTTAACCAAACTCAAAGTTATATGCAGTTATTACTCATGATGAAATCCACAATTATTATACGAGGAACAAACATTTTTTGGTCACCGATTCAAAAACTGACTGACGAAATCCAAGTAGTGGTTTAATAATATATCAATCGAAATATTTAATAGACTGCCTGTAGAAGTTCAATATTGTAGCCTCAAGCAAAAGTTGAAAAATTTGCTCTTTCAATCCATTTTATAGTATTTAGAATATTTTCCTAGTAACTGTAATCTCAACATTGTAATTTAAACTATTTACCTTGGCTTATGTCACAAACCAAAGTTTGTTGTAGTTTTTATGACATGAAATATAATATAAATATGAATATTGTGTAAAAGGACATGTGTTTTTAGAACTACTGTCTTGATAGTCTTACAATCCTTTGTATGGCGTATTTTACTACAGGAGATTATCGCCAGTCCGTTGCGCTGCAAGACTGTGCTCGGGTTATACCTGACGGCAGCTGCAAGGAGATTCGTCTTTAGCATTTCGACTCATGACAACCTACGTTTCTGATTATTATTATACAAATTGCTTGTTTAAACTTTAAAGTTATTGATACTAAGACTTTATCAGATATACCTAATACTTCAATAGTTACAGTTTCTAACGCGACTCAGAAGTTTTTAATTCTACATCCTCAAATAGTTGACAATTCACTTATAGGTCACCAATGGAACGTTAACTTTCTTACTCTTTGGTGGTGCAAGAATCATTAGTCGGAATGGTGAGTCATTTTTAAGGAGGTATGGTACTTAAAATTTTGAACCCAAAAATAACTTTTTGTGCCATAGTTATTTAATAACAGTACATTCTCACACTATGCTAATACCCTTAATATATAACATATCTAAGTCTGGAAGTCCCTGTGTTAATCACTTTGGAAATACAACCAAGAAAAATAATAATCTCAACAAAAAGTATTGGTTTACCGATTTCTAATGTTAGGGGTCTTCTCTCTTTACACAATCACTTAACACGCCCTGCTAATAAACTTGATTACAGCAGGAATTAACGTAACACTTTCGTAGATGAGAAATTAGGTTTGGATAAAATACAATGCATTTATCTACAGAATTAACTAAAGGTTATTTAGAATGTTTAATAGTTACATTACAGAGCACATCTGCCGTGTTTGATAAATCTCATATAAAGAAACAAATATTACACAGGATCGCCTGTCGCTTTCTTTTGTCTGTTTTCTGAAGTGTTAGGCCAGAAAGTATTGCAATAAAATGTAACCGGGTTTTGTTTTATACTCTGCAGTGTGTAGCAATTATTTATGTTCTATGGAGTGACAATTGCTACTCGCACGCTTTACGCTGAGCTAGATGGCGTTGTCGACGGCGGCAACAAGAGTTTTCAAATCTTTTGTATAGTCATACTTTAAAGGATATGCTAGAAGGCCGTGAGTTGCTGTTCCTCAGTTGTTTTCTCCAAGTTAGCCAACGATTAAACTGAAAGGCTAAACAAATGACTGCTTCTTTTACTATTTAGGTGTTTGCGGTGTCGACACTGTATCGCTGCAGGCATTGAGTACTTAAAATTACTGTTTCAGTTAGTTACACACAAAATAAAATGGTAAGTAACGCAAAGTAACAGCAACAAAGGTAACATGGTATAGTGAAGAGCCCGTTTCTGTAGCGTAGGTGGTAGCGTGTCTTCCTCGCGTTCAAGAGGTCGAGATATCGAATCTCGGCCAGGATGAATTATCTGCGTAAGGTTTTTCTTTTCCTTGTTTTGGAGGAGGGATATCGGGTAACTAAGCGCTCTGGACCCTGTGCTTATTTGAGGATCATTTCACCCATTTAATTAATCGTCCGATATGATAACGTTTTAGGATGCTAATTTGTTTTTAAAAAGTACAGTGACATGCACAAGTGGTAACGCTGAAGTACGGACAGCATGTTCATTGTTACTTTAGTGAAGCACAGGCCTTTTGACTGGGACCATTTCTACTACTAGAATTCAAAGCACTTTTTACTCAAAGACAATTGTTAAGTAAACATTAAGGCGTTTTTTTTATCTCCAAAGTGTTTCTGTTCAAGAGCAAGATCTTTGCTTATCGATTTTATTAGTAATAACTTATGAAACGAAATCGGTAGATTTCTCTTCTCATAATATTAGTACATAAGTACAACTATCTCCGACATAGATGTTGGAAATGAGTCCACACATCTTTTATACCTTTTTATGGAATTTTTATTAACAAGTCTTGTCATAAAAAGCATGTAGGCCAGTGGAGCAGTCATTAACAATATACAACATCCAATTTCTCTCATTAACTCTACACACATTTTTGTGTAGTTGTAGTTCCTCAGCCAGTTTTCGTGCAGGGTTTCAATTTTAAAAGTTTAATGACATCCCAAGCCGAGGTTTGCGAAACTCCTGGTTCCTGTGCAAGCTTTCTAAGAGATTTCTGTGGACTTGTTTCTAACTTTCTTCCATGTCATCTAGTTTTTGCTCTGCAAGAACAGATTTCTTATCAAATTATTACGATGTGAGGCGCACGTTCAGCTGGGAATCTGTCACACTTCTTTACGAGAGTGTGATACATCTGAAGATTGTGCCCAGCACAAACACACAAACGTGTACTCTTACAACGAATTAACGTGACGTCAACTCATTAGCCACCACAGAGACAACGCGGTACAGGGCAAGCAATTGTGGAGTAAGGCAATGCGTCGAAATTTAGGTTCTGTGTAGGGTACCTCCGGTTAAACCCCAGGATCAAAATTTTGGGTGTGATACAGGATTTCTGCTTACTATGGTAAGCAGCAGAGAATCTGGAAATTATCCGCAGATTAAGGTTATAATTTTACCATCCTATATTGATGATTACTTTAAAGTTGAAGCAAATAACCGGGCGGGTAATAGCAGTGGCGGCTGATGCGTTAAATTATTGGTGGTACACAAATGAAAAATAAACTACCGTGTAGTAGTGACTCACCTTTTTATACAGATTCTCTGCTGTACTCTCCTTAGACCTGGCGAATCTATCGATAACTTTTGCGTTGAAGTCGCTGATCTTCATAACAAAATCTCTCTCAATTGAAAGCATTGCTAATGCTGACAATCGGTCCTGTGACATTGTGCGCCTAAGGAAAGTTTTTATTCTTTTTAAAGTTGAGAAACAGCATTCTGCTTCAGCGGTAGACATTGGCATAGTTAACAATACTCGGAGGAGTTTGACATATTCGCTGAATGTAGTACATAATTTTTTTTTCTTATTGAAGTCCATCAAGCACAAAGCGCCGGACATTCCACGAAATTTCTCTCGACTGTAAATTACAGTCAGTTCTCTACGAATTTTTGTTCCAATGATAAAATGATAGAACCTTATTGTTTCTCTAAGGGAATCCTCTGGAAATGTCTTAGAAATTTTCTTGATGAAACAAAGTTGAGGCTACCAGATGCCCCGTGAAGCTAAGTCTGTCCTTTGCTTCTCTAAAAATGTCACATACTTCAAGAGCTTCTCTTCTTTTCACATCATGATCTTCTATTCTTCTCCTCTTAATTGCAGTTTCTTCGTGTTCCTCGATATCCACGCTATTTCTTACCTTTTGCACTTACCTTTTGCACTTCCCTTTTAAATGCGTTTAGCTGGGCGATGGCAAATGTTGCATTGCAGTCTCGTTTCTGCAGCTGATTGTACAAAATGTCCACATGTGGCATGATCTTGTAGAAGAAAGACAGCCAGAATACAAAATTATAATCTTTCAAAGTGGCCATAAACCCAGAAGCCTGAACAAGTGTGGCGTTGTTGTTTAGCAGAGCTCTCTTCTGAATAACCTCCATGCATTTAATTAAATTCTCCCTGTGTTCGAAAAGCAGAGCACAGAGAAGCTAAGCCTGGAGGTCACGCTATAGCCGTTACTAAGAGTAGGAGGAGCTAGGTTTATAAACCTCCATTTAAGCAATGTATAAGAAGCCCCTCCCATCTTTTCACCTTCCCGCAACCCCTCAGAGAGCCTACATTTGGGCGAAATCATAGGTTAACCCTTCACTGCAAACCTGCGGCTCCTACAGCTAATCACTGTTTATTTCGACTTCTGCGGTCATGGGCAGCTACAGACGATAAGCGTAATTGAAACATGTTTGTATATAAAACAATGCAAACAAGTACAGCTTTAATGTGCAAAATGCACATGTTGTATATTCAGAGTCAGTGTGTGTAGCGCAAACTTGCAAACTTATGGAGGAACCGCCCCTGGGTAATAGATGATACTTGTACAGTCGCCTTCCTGTATCATCTGCCTGAGTAGGTTTCTGTTATAGCAGATAAATCTGGAAAGACCTCGATGTGCGAGACCTGTGACAGCTAGTTTACTGTTATTGATTTAATTTGAAAATGGACTGTATGATAGTGATGCGCCTATCAGTGTGATGTTTGATAGATAAGCTTTGCTGTGTAGATTTTGTTGACTGTTGCGTCATTTGGCACCAGAGGAGGTAGAACTGATGATAAATGGCAAAGAAAAGGAAACTTTGTGAGCAGTTTTTATTTATCAGGATTGAAAAAGCTGAAAAAAAAAGCACCTCACGGTGCTTTGAACTGATTTATAGTTCACGTGTCCATGTCTTAACGACTTCGGCCATCCGGATCGGTGTTGTGTAGTTGCGTCTCGTACATTGTTGTTTTATTTTACTTCTGTGGGTGAAACTTTTAGACGCGTTATTAAATATTGATACCCGTCCTCCTTTGTGCTGCACTTTTGATGAAATCTCCATTATCTCCGTGTTTGTTGGGTCTGCTGCCGGCTGCTACAGTAATGATTGCTGGGATTTTGTTTTCAGGATATGTTTGGGTGGGTGTGGGAATGAAAAGCACCACTTTAAATTGGCTACTAAATTTAATGGATGCTAATAAATTGTTTGAAGCGACTGAGGATATACAGTTAAGCTGTTACTGAATATTAGGACTAGAAATTGTAACTATTGAAGTGTTACACGTCTGAAGTTCCTATGATTACTGTTTCCTTAATCCGTAATAACCACGAGAATGTTTGCGGGAAATAGGTTCGTGTCGGTGCGACCTGGATACCGCAATTTCTTCTCGCAGAAAACCTCTTATGCTAGTGACATGAGACTGTCGCGTTTAGGCACACTTAAAAACCGCGTGATTGTCTAACCAAATGTGCTACCCAGAACGATCTGTGAGTCATTGAAATGCTAATGGAAAAATTCTTTTGCGGGAACGGCAACATATAATAGAATTAGGATTAGCAAGGAGCGGATTCGGCACTGTGAATGAATGTGAGGATCTACTCCCATTAGTCCTGGACCCGTAAGACCCCCGGGTTCGTTTTACCGTAGGACAGTACCTATTTTATAAACTGAGGCCCCCCCCCCCCCGCTGCTCACGGCAGACAGGACGGAAATGGATACGCCACTTACGCGCCGGTCCTTAATGAACCAGCTACCAAAAAACCTTAGTAGGGCCGCCGGTGTCTAGCACACCAGCTACTAGCTCTACAGGCTAGCACCCGGGACTTATGAGGCAACCCTCTACCCCCTCCGGGCGGCCGGAGCCTGGCCGGAGGTACCCAATTTCCCGTGGGTGGCGGGAACACACTGCCCCCTCGAGACCAACACAATCCGAACAGCCTCAGATGGAGGGGCTCGAATGTTCGGCCCGAGGTTCCTCTAGTAACGTCAGAGGTACCATGAGTGCTAAGGGTCCGCAGCGCCCGCAGGGATTCGGCACTGCCACCAGTCTTGATCTATTGCACTAATGCCTCCAAGGGGGGCGCCTCCGAAAGGAAGGATGAGTTGAGAGGAGATAGAGGGCAGCCGACCCAAGGAGTCACGACAGTGCTGCGGCTGTCACTACATTTGTACCAGTTGAAAACTCCCCGGCAGGCCAGTAAAACCGGGACCCACCGTGGTCCTAAACGGCCCATCAGGCAGCCTAGAGGAGACCGGAAACCGTCCTACCGGAGGAGGAAGTTTTTACCAGGGGCATACCAGGACACTTCTACCCAGAAAGAGACCACCAGGTGAGAGATGGTGGGAAATAGAGGGACAGGAAATTCTGGGGATTTAATTAAACTACCCATCATTTGCCTAGTGGCCCGGGGAAACCCCCCAAAAAACCAGAGGTCATGGATGCTGGCCACGAGAATCGAACCAGGACCTCCCGAATGCGAGCCACATACGAAACTGCTTGAGCCAACCCGCTCGATGCAACATGTTCTTTAGGCATTAAGGCTGCCGATAATCGATAACAGTAAAACGTAAGGACACAAAAGAAAGAGTAATATTATATAAATTTACACTTTAACAACATAAGTCGCACATACTTTAGTGCTATGTATATTATACATGGCGAAATCTGTATTTGTTATTCGCATCTGAAGTTACTTAGAGATGTGCTAAATCGTAAGAACCCTGTTAGCTCTTAAGGGGGGACGTATACAAATATTCAGGTTCTTACATAAATAGCCATAACATCCAAAGTTTTCAAGTTAGAGAAGTGAAACTTAGTATACTCATTTAAGATAATACAGCTAATATGCACAATTTTGTTCATAATTTTCCATTGTTTATAACTAATGCTATATATTTTTTCTCTATGCAGAGATATTTATAAACTTAAGCCCATTTTTTTTTTTCAAAATTCACATATGCTATCTTTCTGAAATTTGGTATGTTATTTTAAAACACACTAAAAATGAATTTGTTGGATTTAGATTTCTTATTGAAGCTGTATAGATTTTTTTAAAAAAATGTTAATCATATGCATACTTTAAAAATTAAAATAATTTCATATATTTTGTATAATCACATTCCATCTGGAGCTTAATCTTAAATTACAGAAGCAACAAAATGTTCATTGAGGCATAAGAAAGCTGTGTGCTAAATTGCATCACTGTAGATGAAGTAGTTTGAGAGAAAAATGGGTTGAAGTTGTAGAAACTGCAAGTTACGGGGAAAGGCAATTAAAAATACAATAAGTATTATTCAGTTTGCCTTTAAATTTAAAGTCAGAACTTCCCATATCCATAGTCTGTATTCTCATTCTGATCTTCTTCAGCCTTTCTGTTTAAATTCCTCTTCCGTATTGGTTCTTTCTGCATTAATTTCATAGCTCTTTCTGCACAAGCGATGCGAATGTTGTCGATACTCTGCAAAATTGTTTCCATAAACACACCAGGTTGATAACCTAACTGATGCATACATTCTTTCTGCCAACATTCCCATCATTAAACACTATTGCAGCATCAAATGTAGCAATTTTCACCACTATGGAAGACATAAATGATGTTTTGGGACACCTTTTCCATATCAAACTGTTGAGGCTTCCATTTGGGTTTTGTGTCTCTCCATAGAGACATTTTTTTACAAGTCTGGGTGTGCTAAGAATTGGTAGGTGGGCTTTACAGATACCACGACAGCTGATGGAAGGCTATGTGTTGCTATTATGCTACTATGCAACACTAGGGCATTTAATTTTTTAAAGGTACATACACACCACGTACAGTCATAATATTTTGGTGTTTGATAGCTAACACTATATACTATTTTACAAAACAATAAAAAGAATTAGATTTTTTGAACATTTTCTCGTACGTCCCCCCTTAAATCTTCAGAACTTTGCATACGTGCACATTTGTGGACAACTATCAGTAACCCTGGTATAAATATCCAATATGGCAAACAGTGTCAATTTGTTCGGTCTACGGGATTTGAACCCTCGACGCCATTGTAGAACCGCAAGTGAAGTCATGATTTTGGGATGTTCTGGAACAAGGCATCTGTGTAGGTTGTTTGACTTGTGACCAAGTACTTCATTAGAGCTGGCGTTATTTACACATGGTCAACAGCCAGTTCTAAGGACATCTTCCTCTGTTTGTTGTCCACTTAATTGGTGTTGAAAAGGAAGGAAACAAAAACTGATTGTCCACATCCTCGTTCTTCAATCTGAAGTAGGAAATCGCTATGTCATATCATCTCCAGTAATACCCTGCGGTCGATAACTTTGTAAGATAAGCATTATAAGGGGGAGGGAATCTGATGTGTTGTACTTACAGGACTTTCTCTACTTATTTTGTACCAACTATACTTACAAACCTTGTTCTATCTACTTCATGTTAGACATTTGTAGTAGCTGGTCGCTGTTGGATGGCTATTCGTGCTCTTTGCATGGCCAGAAAACATAAAGCAAAAAGATATAAGCATTTAAAACTACAGATCAACAAGGATTATCTTAAAAATGGCTACCTACCCCCCCCCCCAAGGAAAAAAAAAATACGATTGTGTTCTTTAACGAGATCTGTATTGTGTTTTTAGTAAGATTTTGTCCATATCTTACGCTTTACCACTTACACCAAAATTACTTGGAATGAAGAGGACTGCAGACGTTATCCCCAGAAAATTCTAGATATAGATATTGTCTTAAAAATATCTAACACAGAGATAATTTAATCCAAACATTAGTAGCCAATTTATGAGAAAATTTACATTATCGAAAAAGTTTTCATTTAAAGGGTAGCTAGGGAAAAGAGATTTCTCGAAAATCTTCACATCACTTGCTTGGAGCCCGCCTCGGTAGCGTAGATGGTAGCATGTCTGCCTCACGTTCAAGAGGTCTCGAGTTCGAATCTCGGTCAGGGTGAGTTACCTAGATAAGGTTTCTTCCCGGGATTTTCCCTTATCCTTCAAGACGAATGTCGGGTAACTCTAAGCTCCATGGGCCCTGGATTCATTTGAGCATAATTTCACCCATTTCATTCACCGTCCGATATAACTTAACGTTGGGGCGGACGTAAATTAAAATAAATTCTCTTGCTTGGAAGATGTTGAAGATAAGCCAAGTTTTGCGAACTTTTCATTTTAGAGTTACGTTGTTTAAACCGAGCGGGATGACTCAGGCGGTTTCGTCTGTGGCCCAAATTCGGGAGGCCTGGTTTCGATTCCCGTGGCCGACCTACCTGACCAAGGGATTTTGCGGGGGTTTCTCCGGTCGCTAGACGAATGCTGGATAGGTTAATTACATTCGCCGAATTTCCTATCCCTCCTTGTCATCTCCATTATCATTTCACGTCATCTTTCATCTGGTGGTCTCTTTCAGGGTGGAAGTGTCAGCGGGTGTCTCGGCGGTGCATGGTGGGATGATATACTCTGAGGCCAACTACTTCTAACTCTGGTAGGTCGGTTGCCGATCTCCGCGCTTCTGCTGGGACAGTTTCGTGACAGCCAGTCAGGGACCTTTTGGGCTCGGCTGATGGGCTCGTTGCCGTCCCACAGTAGGAGAGGGTGTTCATTGTCCTGGCCTGTTGGGGGAAGTCTAACTAAGCTGTAGCGACCCTGCCCTCTGCACGTCGTGACTCCTTGGGTCGACCGCCCTCTGCCTGCTCTCGCCTCATCCTTCCTCCCGGGGTGCCCCACTTGGGGGCATAAGCTAAATGGGCCCAGCATGGTGGCCTGCGTATCGTAAGACAGACGCACACATACTATTACTTAGATGCTATTCTAAAAATAATTTTAGTGAGGGTCAGAGAGTCTGAAACAATGTATTTCCAATATAGTCTCACTATCGAAATTTTGGGTGGAATGTAATACTGGCTCTATGTAATGCAGAGAGTAAAAACGAAAAATCGGTTAACCAGTGTCTTCCAAGTATGCGATCAGAAGATTTTTCAAGAAATTCTCCTACCTGTCCACCAAACTATCCTTATTATTAAAAAGAAATATAATTTTTGCGACTTGGGTTTGATGAACAGGCTCTCTTGAATGTAACTGTACATCTGAGGGAATTGGAAACGTGTTAGGTTTTATCTCAGTCTGTGACTTCGATATATGCATGAGCATGTATGACATAGGCAATTAAAGTCGAAACATGTGCGCATCCTTATTAGTTTATACCAGCTATAAAATTAATGTTTTTTAAGCGAGCTTCCAGACACTCGGCGCATGTTAAACCCGTTAGCGATATGAGAGGGTTTTAATTCAAAGCGCCAGGACGCCAACGTAGTGTTTGCTTTCGGTTGGGGGATGGGGGCCAGTGTGCTAGCGCTGCATTTCACATCTCGGGGTTTAAAATTGCCTCACGGTTCCTTTAAATCTGCATCATTCGGAGTAATTTAGATAACATGAAACCTCAGAATCGTCTGATTCAAATTGCAGATTTCAACATATTTGTAAATCAAGATAAAAACCTTTCCTTAGAATAATATATTTGGTTCATAAGTTGGTACTTACTGTTGTGATTTTGAGCTGAGACTAAACAAAGAGCTGCAGCAGCAGGAATGATAATATCAGTACGCTTCGGCAATTATCTTGATATTATATGCAGTAAAATCATAAAGGTCAGTTGAAAGTATTTTCCAAGTAAGACAAGCCGTCTAAAAGTGGGTTTAGTAAATTGAACCCATTTAAGTATTTATAGGATAATTAAATCCCATGTAAATTTTCAGTGTGGGTTAAGGCAGTCCCTCTAAAATATTTATGGTGGTTAAGTGAGTCCCACGAGCCATAATGTAACAAAATTTCTCCTCCCACTTAATGCAGACTTAGGTGTGTGTGTGTGTGTGTGTGTGTGTGTGTGTGTGTGTGTGTGTGTGTGTGTGTGTGTGTGTGTGTAGTGTTTAACGCCCGCTTTTACTACATACGGCACCGCAGGCGATGACACTGATGATACATGAGATGAAGATGGAGCACCGATGGAATGAGATGGCGGAGGAAACCGGAGATCCCGGAGAAAACCCGCCCTAGCGCCGTGTTGTCCATCACAAATCTCACTTTGCGGTCGCCTGGGATCGAACCCGGGCCGCCTTGGTGAGAGCAAAACGGTCTAACCACTGAGCCACAGCGCGGCCGCAGACTTAGGACTGCAACTGTTTAATAGGTTGTTGTGTTTAAACATTTTGTCTTGATTGGGTGCATAGTGCCAAAGTTAATAAAAAAAAAAAAATGTTTGGACAACTTGCAGTAGTTTTGTTATACAGGCAAACCATATGATAGTTTTCTTAAATACAAATTTTATATATCTGGGATACTTAACTTTCTGATCTGTTTCCTCAAAGTGATTATTTTTCCATTGCTTTGTTTCTCTTTATTCATCTAATTTGTAAGTGAACATACACGTCTGACTGATCTATTGTTAATCTGAAAGGTTTCTGCAGATGCGTTATTTTCATTTGATTTTATATAACACGAGTTCAGCCACTCGGGCAGGTTCAGGCGGTGGCTTCTATGGCCCGAATTTAGGAGGTCGTGCATTCGAATCCCGTGTTCGATCCTTTGAACCATGAAGTTTTCAGAAAAGGTTCGCAGGATAGTAAAAGACAGCCGTTATACTTTAGATGTGAACAGCTGAATATATTTTCCCTGGTGCAGTATTAAAAGGTAGCCGATACTCTCTAGCTGTTAGTATGTTTGTTGTATCTCATTGTACATTTGAGTATTTTCCCCTGACGTAGTACTGAAAGACAGCCGATACTCTGGTTGTTAGCAGCTGTTAGAAAGTTTACTCCTGTGGGAAGGAACTGTGCGTTGCCTCCCAGTTTTTGTGTGTGGCCTACATACAACACTTGAGGGGTAGCCTCCAATTGCCCGTGGGATAAACATTTGCTGGCGATGTACATCCTGGTCCTTTCCTTGACCACTGCGATAAGGTTGCAAGTCGTCCTTGCAAATAATGATAACCAACTGTGAAGTTTAAGAAAAAAATATGTATGCATTTATGTTTTGATTCATTTGTAATTATAATTCAACAATCAGGGTTTAATGTGTAATTTGAATCTTAAATTTCATCCGCGTCTTCTACCCACATAGTAGACAGAAAAGGAAATGCAATCAAAGGAAATATATATTTGAGAACAGCTGAATCTAAAGTAGAGAGCTTTAAGAACAAAAAATGTGTGTTTTATTTAAACATAACTCAATTACAAAATAATAGATAAATACTAAACTTTTTTTTTAATTTACGTCCGCCCCAACGGTAAGTTATATCGGACGGTGAATGAATTGGTTGAAATGATGCTCAAATGAGTCCAGGGTCCATGGAGCTTAGAGTTACCCGACATTCGTCTTGAAGGATAAGGGAAAACCCCGGAAAAACCTTATCTAGGTAACTCACCCTGACCGAGTTTCGAACTCGGGACCTCTTGAACGTGAGGCAGACATGCTACCATCTACGCTACCGAGGCGAGCAAATACCAAACTTGGAAAATAAGTTCAGTATTTTCCACAGTTGTAAAAAAAAATTATCAAAAGAATCCCCTACTCCCACTGCTCTTTATTTGGCAAATTTTTCGAAATGTTTCATTTTCTTTAAAACGTCTTCGACTATTTTGATTGAATTACTCGTATATAGGGGTAGTGATATTTAGCATTTTGAAATCATAAATTTAGCATTTTTATTTTCACATTTAGCATTTTGAAAAAAGTTGAATTTGAGTTAATATTTTAAATAGATGAATGTTAGTATTATTTATAAGGGATTTAAAACACATTTATGGAGGTTATTAATGACAGTGAGTTAAAAGTGCATGAAGTGTCAATTTATTTTACATTAATATAGGTTAAAGCAATACACAGAAATATAGAACAATCTGAGACTAAAGCATACAGCATAACACAAAAACCATAAATCCCTACTGATGTAAAAATAGCACAGTAAAAAGGAAATTGCACAAAATTGACCTATGCCATAACTCATAATTTTATGATTCAGTAACGCTGTTGAATGAAAGCAATGAACATATTTCAAGATTCTTTTCTGCCATTTGAGTCCTAGAGTTACAATCAAATGATATTTACTGATATGTCTTTCAGCATCTACGGTGTTGATAGAACCCGAAATGCATTGCAGAGCAATGGTGGGCAATGGTGGAACAATAAGCTAATTTAGCGAGCAGGGTTGCTTTCCACATTATAGAAGAGTGGTCACTTAGTTTATAAGTTTCTAAGCATGCAAAAATTCCACAGAGTCTTCAGTTAAAGTTTCCAGAAGAAAAAGCATTGGAAAAATATAATTACTTGGAAAATCTTAAATGTCGCATTCATATCCCATTTTGAGTCAATTTCGCACTTTATCGCGCTATATCGCATTTGCGAAAAATTACCACCCCTACTCATATACGAAATATTTTTACCATATCGATATTATTGGTTGGTAAAATCAATAATTTTATAAGGAATTGTTAGGGAAATGGATAAATAATTGCAATAAATAATTTACATATGTTAAAATCAATGAATAATGTAAAATACACATTTCTGCGAATGAATAAAAATCATTCGCCATGTATATTGAGGGTTGAAGAAAATCAACTTCAGAGTAGCTAAGGCAATTAGGCATTCGTAGGAAGTCAGTTAACAAGAAATTGAAGACCGATCGTTATTTGTTGAACTTGCGATACTGACATACCTGCTATGAACCTTCTTGGCGTTCTTGGTGATACTTTATAGTCTGCTGAAGATGATGATGATGTCATTGGACATCGTGTGGGTATGTCATACGTTGACTAGCATTGTGGGTGAACACGTTGTCTTAAGGATAATGGTAATATGCCGGTAAATTAATAGTTACCAGGGTCTTCTGATGTCTTGGGCCTCACAATATATATATATATATATATATATATATATATATATATATATATATAATTTTTTTCTTTATTTCTCAAATCTCCAGAAAGGCTAACATAATTGTTATATCGGCGTTTTACTTTAATTAAACCATGACCTCGTTCCTGTGACATCTTCCTCCAAGACATTTTTTGAGGTTCGGGAACAGGCGGTAGTCACTGGATGCTAGATCTGGCGAGTATGGTGGATATTCAAGCAATTCGAAGTAAAATTCGCACATTTTTCCCATTGCAATGACTGAACGATGGGCCGGAGCAATGTCCTGAATGAACACTATTTATTTTCTTTGCCGAATAAGGTCTTCTTCTTTTCACCTCATCACTCAAACGTTGCAGTACGCTTGCATAGTAGTCACTAGTGATACTTTAATCCTTTTCCAAATAATCGATAAAACAATTACTTGTGCATCCCAGAAAACACTTGCCATAACCTTGTTAGCTGACAAAATTGATTTTGCCTTTTTTGGAGTTGGTTCACCTGGCCCAATCCACTGTTTTGACTGTGATTTACTTTTTGGAATGTATGAATCCAAGTTTCATCCATGGTAATAAGCCGTCTCAGAAATTCACTGGGATTTTTACGGTAGAGCTCCAAATTCTTAACAGAAACAGTTTTTGATAGAGTTAACATGAAAAATTCAATGTCACGGCCTGGATTTGAACCACGGATCTCTGGTATCCGCCATGCTCTAACCCATTGAACTACCATGGCCAACTTGCCGTCACTGTAATTAAATTCTCCATTTGACCACTATCTATCAAAAACCTTAGACTATATACGGCTAGTGTGAAGAAATGATTAATTTCCATCAATTAATGATTAATTTCCTAGTGGTCTACCGGGGAAATATACGAGTCAAATGGAGAATTTAATGTCATGACGGCAAGTTGGCCATGGTAGCTCAATGGGTTAGAGCAACTGGACGGAAACCAGGAGATCCGTGGTTCAAATCCCGGCCATGGCATTGAATTTTTCATGTTGACTCTATCAAAAACCTTAGCCTATATACGGCTAGTGTGAAGAAATGATTAATTTCCATCAAGAAATAGTTTTTCTTTGCAGCTTTTCATCAGGTGTCAACAAACGCGACATCCGTCTTGCACAGACCCTGTGAAAGCCGAAAACATTACAAAATATACTTGTACATTCGTTTGATATGTTTACAGCCTCTGTTATCTCAAAAACTTTACTAAACGGTGAATGTTTACAATGATCTCTATAGTTTTGACTTTCACAGGTCGTCCAGAACGAGACTTATCACTAGTGCTCGTACGTCACATTTTAAACTCTGCAACGCACCTTTTAATCATTCTGTATGAAGGGGCAGAGTCTTTCAAGATACTGCCCATTTCCTCCCTGATTTCGTCAGGCGTTAAGCGTTTCAAATGGAGGTGTTTAATCACTGTTCATTTTCCCAAATTCTCTATTTTCGTGAAACCTCTGCAGCTGTCTTGTTTAAAATGCTGTCATTCAAAAACTAAACAAGGTATTGACCTGTAACTATGGATAAAAGTTAGTCTAGAGTTAAACTATATAATGTTATCCGTCAAACTGGCCCAGTGACGCAATTTGTAGATGAAGTGCAGGAGTTTGAAGCCAGCCCTCGTCAATTAATGCCCCAGTACAAGGTACGAGGGCTGTTCAATAAGGAATGATCACAATTTTTTTTGACAACTTACCTTTACTTATCCTCATAAGTTTGATGGTCCTTCTCAAAATAGTCTCCCCTGAATGCGATGCACTTGTCCCAGCGTTTCTGCCAGTCTTCAAAGACATGCTGGAAACAATTTTTAGAGAGATCCTTCAAAATCGCCTCCGCAGCCTTCACCACTACTTCTGATGACGGATAATTCCTCCCACGAAGGCGTTTCTTCAAGATAGGGAATAGAAAAACGTCACATGGGGCTAAATCCGTACTATAGGGAGGGTAAGGGATGCACTTCACGTTGCAACAACATTTGCAATATGCGGCCGCGCATTATCGTGGTGCAGCATCCAGCCTGCTGCACAGAAATGTGGTCTTTTGCGCCTGATATGGACTTGCAATGTTTTCAGGACATCCCTGTAGTATTGTCCAGTTACTGATATGTGGCAGGTACAACATGCTGATAAACCATTCCATGAATATCAAAGAATAAGATGACCATAACTTTCCCCGCAGAAGCAAACACTTTTGCCTTTGTGCGGGTTGGTGATGAAGGAAACTTTCACACTAAGCTTTGCTGTTTGCTCTCAGGATCAAAATGATGTAGCCAAGTTTCATCAGCAGTGATTACGTCTAAAGAAACTCCGGATCTTCCTCTAACATCAAGTGCATAGTACCTCCATTACAGCGGCAGGCGATGCTGAATATGTCTGGAGTTACTTGGTTCTTACAAGTGGAAATCAGAAGCACCAACAATGAAACTAGTACGGCGTGTTTGTTTGACATTAAGCTAACAGAATATAAGATTGAATTTTAGTGCGAAAAGTTATGATCATTCTTTATTGAACAGCCCTCGTATTATTGTGGTTTATACTACACGTATTGTCACCTAATTATCGGAAGGTCCGACCAGCTAGCAGCCGGGTAGGCGACAGGAGGCATTCAGACCAAGCCCACCCATTTGTCTTGTAGCGCTAATGAGGGCGATGATTGGAAAAACATCGCTAGCCATCTCTTTCCCCCTCCTTGACGTCTGGAACTTTCAAGATGATTCACTGAACCGCGAGACTTCCAGAAACAGCGATATTCCTATAAAAAGGGGCTGCAGTTGGCGAGTCAGTTCAGTTCTTGGCGAGCGTGAGGAGCGCCGCATGAGTGAACGGACCGGAAGACTATGTATGTGCATCAGAGGAGTTGTACGTAATTGTGAGTGTAGAGTGGACCTGTGACAGAGGAACTGACGAATTGTAATTGTGTGTGCTACGTAATTCTGTGTAATCGGTAAGTGTTCCAACTGTAATTCGGTGGAAATAAAGAACATTTTGAGTTTGTGCAATTGGACTTTTAATTTCAGTAACCCACAAAGTCACAGTATACTGACTTAACACTGGTCTATAAAATATGAAACACCATCAAATTTACAATCTGGAGATATAGCACGTAGGTCGCGAGCTTATCCATCACACCCAGACTGGTCTGCAAACCATCTGCACATATTTGTACACTTTTTCAGCGATGTTTCTACTATGTATTTTGAACTGAATAACATAATTTTCATTGGGTACAAAATGGCCTGTTGCCTTAGAAGACCAATCACCAGTTAGCTGGCTTTGAAACTTTCCAAAGCTAACAGTTGGCTTTCAAAACTGAAATAGAGATTTTAGTAATTTTCACTCTTGTTATCACTTCCTGCTTTTACTCTTGTAATTGACATACAGCCTTTTGCTTTAGCCTGGAGTATACTTGCTTGTTTAGCAACTTATTGCTGGGTAATTTAACATAATGACTTTAAAGCACACAATATGTACACACATACTCTGCTAAGATAGATTTTAATCGCCCTTTAATTACTCTTGTGAGGTCGCAGTTTCCGTCACAAAATTCATTAGCTCAAGACTCGGTAATGAGTTTAGTACATTGAGAAATCACAGGGTTTCTGGCAGATATGCACCGATCGCAGCAAGTACCAGAGTAAAACTTATGTTTTTGATGGGAATAAGGAGTTTATTGTTTTGTAACCTACTGCAGGTCTCGTTTACCCGGATCAACTGGAACCAGGGCCGATCCGAGTTAGCTAAAATCCGGGTAATCCAGAGAGTGAGGGAAAGACGATAAAAACATGCACAACATCACGAAATATATTTAATGGAGTTTAGAAATAACTATCGCCACACTTTCACCTAAAAACACATACACAGTAAGTACTGTAAATAGCCTGTGTATTTGCACTGTACACAATATCGGTAGTAATAAAAAGGCAGTGAGCTTCTGCTGTTTCTGTCTAGTGTATCGCATACAAGCAGCGCCATCTCGCATCAGCTTTAACATTAGAACTTTATTTGGCAATGTTTCGGCTTGACTCTCGAAATAAAGCATCAATTTCTTTGTCTGTTACTGCTTGTGTGTGGGTCCTAACCACAGCTGGTTCATCAACACTGTCTGAATCTGAATATTTTTCATTTCTATTTTTAGTAACTGCAAGATGCAATAATGCCTTCTTCTGTTATTGGTTTATAACCTCCGCCATTATCGAAGTCTTCATCAACCCCGAAACAGCCATCAACATGTTTAAATATGTCTATAAAATCTTCTTTCACACTTTTTCTTCTTCTTCAATCTCATTTTCTGGCAAGTCACACATCTGAGACCGAGCGGGATGCCTTAGGCGGTTTCGTCTATGGCCAGCATTTGGGAGGCCTGGGTTCGATTCCCGTGGCCGACCTACCTGACCCATGGGGTTTTTTCAGGAGATTTCCCGAGTCGCTAGGAAAATGCTGGGTAGGTTAATTACATTCCACAGCACAGTGGTGTCGTTGAAGGTTGAACCTGCTCCTCAGAGGAGGGGCCTTTGACATTTTGCGATTTCGGGACCTTGTCCCTTACTGGCATGGTGGTGGGTTTTAATGATATGACGGTGGGTAGATGGTGGTGAAATGGTAATATAATGCTTGTTTAGTTAGTTGATATGGATTGGAATGTAATGAATAGCTGAATGGTTTGTAGGGGCCTATGGTGGTGCTAGCACTAGTCTGGGTCGCTTGTAGGTTTCACCGGGGTCGAGGTAATATCCCCCGAATTTCCTCTCCCTCCATTTCATCTCCATTATCATTTCATATGATCTCTCATCTGATGATCTCTTTCAGGGTAGAGGTGTCGGCAGGAGTCTCGGCGGTGAATGGTGGGATGATATGCTTTGAGGAAAACTATTTCCTCCGGTGGGTCGGTTGCCAGTCTCCGCTCCTCTGCTGGGACTATTTCGGAGCCGCACCCGTAGGGGAGGGGATCCGTCCCCTTCAGCTGCCGTGGTACGGGCGCTGCGGACCCCTAGCACTCGTGGTGCCTCTGACGTTACTAGAGGAACCTCGGGCCGAACATTCGAGCCCCTCCCTCATAGGTAGGATTGGGTTGGACTCGAGGGGGCAGTAAGGCCGCGCCGTGGCTCAGTGGTTAGACCGCTTGGCTCTCACCAAGGCGGCCCGGGTTCGATTCCAGGCGACCGCAAAGTGAGATTTGTGGTGGACAACACGGCGCTGGGACGGGTTTTCTCCGGGATCTCCGGTTTCCCCCGCCTTCGCATTTCACCGGCGCTCCATCTTCATCTCATGTATCACCAGTGTCATCGCCTGCGGTGCCGTATGTAGCAAAAGCGGGCGTTAAACACTACACACACACACACTCGAGAGGGCAGTGTGTTCCCGATACCCGTGGGTGTGCGGGTACATCTCCGGACGGGGTTGAGGGAAGCCATATATCCCCGCGTACTAGCCTGCATAGCTAGTAGAAGGCGTGCTAGATCACCGGGCGGCCCCGCCGAGGTCATATCGGTAGCCTTCCCATTTTGTAGTTGGCGCGCGTAAGTGGCGTATCCACTTCCATCCCGTCTTGAGTCCACAGGACCAGATGGGGGGCTTGTTAGTCTCTAGGTCTTGCCCTATGGAACGAGCCTCGGAGGCGCCGGGCGCCCTTTCGGGACAGCTCGGTAACTCCCTGGTAAAATGAGGTACGCGTCCTTGTTGCTAAGGGTCCAGGACTAATGGAGTAGAACCTCTGGCATTAACTTAACTATTTCGGGACCGCCAGCCAGGGACCTATGGGACTCGGCTGCTGGGCTCGTTGCCTTCCCGCTGTGGGCGAGCGAGTTCATTGTCCTGACCTGTCGGGGAAGTCTCTCTTCAAGTAAACTGTAGGGACCCTGCCCTCTGTACTGTCGTGGCTCCTTGGGTCGGCCGCCCTCTGTCTCCTTCGCCTTCCTTCCTCCCGGGGGTGCCCTTACTTGGGGGCATAGGAACAATGGGCCCAGCTTGGTGGCCTACGTATCGAATCCCCTCCCTAATGATATACCTACACCTATACCAATCACATGAGACCACAACTTTTTTCATGACTTTATCGAAGTTTCTCTTCCAACCTGCCCCAAGCAGGCGGGGTAAATGCAGTGAATTCGCCCGCTAGTGAGAGAATTCGAGTAATATACCTACAGAGAACAGAAATTTATCGTCTGTAAAACAACTCTTCATTTATTTCACTAAACAATATAATTTTGTTTTTCAAAACTGGTCCAGATTATCTAGAGGTCCGGGTTAATGACGTTTTACTGTATACTGTAGGAAGCTTGGTGGGGTAGTCGTGAAGTAGGCGGAACTTACATTGATAAAGGAGAGTGTATTTCTAAAATTCATATGTTTCGTGTCTTACAGTGTTACAGTAGGTTATACTAGAGAAGAGTTTTACAGTAATCGATTATCAGTAATCCGCAGCGCCTAAAGGGACGCTCGCGTTATACAGATTTGCCTATAGCCTCGAGAATCTTACGGCAACTTGAATCTCTCATTTTTTTAAATTATAGAAACAGCGTAATGTGTGAAGCTATTGATACTTCAGAACTTAGAAGATAAAATACTTCAATAGATACTATTTTTAGTGTAGGAACAGTTTAATTCTGGATCCTCAAACGTTTGGCAACTTCATATAGGTCATTTATTAACCTCCATTAAATGTATCAGCCATCTAGCCTATTCTCACATCCATTCACTCATATCCTCAGAGAAAGATCTCATAGTTGACCAATGAGCAGCTGGAAGCATATTCACCAAAGACTGAACTATTGGAGACGACCTCAGACATTTTTCCCCCGAGTGAAGGAAAAATTCATTTATGGACTTTCACTTTGTTGAAGGGCATAGTGGGGAGTGTGGGCTTCACCATGAGAGCACTACTCCACTAAAAAAAACCACCGGATAGAATGGTTCGTATGAGTTAAATGAATTTTTGGGGTTAGGTTAGTGCGGTTCCGCATGACATCCGCGTTATTCAAATGAAAGATGCAGTGCTGCCGCCCAGTGGACGAAGCGAGTTTAGGTTAAACTTAAGCAGCGGCCATGACTGTAAGCCCTCACTGCGGCACTATACTCTTGCCGTCCTAAGAAGCACACTGTTCCTGTGATCAATTCCGTGAACAAAAACTACGAAACAAAACCTTCTGGTAAGCTACTCTTGTGCATACAACTTGTTTGAATGTAATATGGCGTGACACATGCGCGAAAGTGTCACTGCCGTCTGTCACGCTTCTGCACGTGGGCGCGAAGTAATACAAAAAGTGTTTCTTAAGACGGATGTAGTATAGGGGATTCAAGGAAATCTTAGGATATTGGCACTTCAGTGCCCAGGTTGTCCCGGATGTGTCTTAGTGCTTAGACTAATATGCTAATTTGCTGCCTTAATGGCACTAGTCTCTTACATTATATGCTTAAAGTTTGTTTTATTTCTGTCATTATTTTGTTCCCTCTAATGGGATGGACGTCATAAGATTGGGATTTCGTGCAGTAATTGCAGTCGTCTATTATCATGCGGTAAACTTGTTTTTAAAAGCTAGCCTTCCATCTGGGAGGGGGCTCCTTCTAGGGCATCCGGTGTTCTACTGGCCGGTGGATTCTACTACTGATTATCGTCCTCTGACCACACAGTTTGTGAGGGGGAGACCTTTTCTCCCAGGTCCGCCTTGGCTGAGTGGCGCAAGGACTTTGAAACAGGAATTGTGGTTAGTAGATTGGGGATAGTTCATTAGCTTTTCAAGGTATTCTTGGATGCCAGGCTCTGTCTCATTGAAGAATAGTCTTCTGTGAAAGAGTGATAGGGGTCTTTTGTGTTTGTTGGCATCCGTTGTGTAGGTCCTTAGTGGGTTTATTAGTGAATTGTATAGTTTTGGTAGTTTTTGGTACATGTCGAACGCAAGTTTCTTGATACATTTCTCTGTAGCGTGAGTTTTGCTTTCGTCATGGAGGATGTCCGCGGAAGTGCTGTAAACGTATAAGAGACGGCATCAGAAAAAATACATATATTCAATTTTTTGGGAATAGTCCCTTTAACCTGAAAGAATTTTGATAAGAGATTAAGCACACTACACGAAAGGTGTAGATCTCTTTAAAACGCGAAAATTTTTGTAAAATCAGCCTTAATAGAGATTTCAGCTATCGGTTTTAATCTTTTCAATTTTTAAAAAGCGCTGTCATTCATTTGTTTCTGATGATGCCATGGAAAGAGTATGGAATTACAAAGCCAGTATACGTGACCAGTTTTTAAACATTTGGCATTTGTTATTTCCTTTGAACCTACCCTATTCTGGCAATGTCACAGATAAATAGGTAATGTTAAATCTGCTAAATTCATGCATCCTCATCTCAAAGAGTATTACTATATAGAATGAAGTTTTTTTAAAAAAATATGTAAATGAATGACTTTTAGTTTACTAATATAGTTTCTACAACGAGTTTTTTGTATTGACTATTTTGTTAAGAGCCAATGATTAAGATGATGATTAAGATCTATCGAAGTTATTTATTAAAAAGCTAACTAGCTAACACTGAGGTAGATGCACAGCTTCACTTAAAGGATGTTTAATAAACATATAGCTTAATTTTCTGTCTTGAATAGTTTTTGAGAAAACTTATTTATGTAAGAGATGTCATTCACAGAAAGAGCTGCTCAGAGCTAAAATGGATTAACTAAATTCGCGTATTTGCAAAGAAAAAGAAAGCAACGTAGTATGAGTATATAAAAGCTATAATACTTACTGGTACCACAATTTGTACAGCACAATCTCCAGCAAAGGGTGGGCTGAATTTTACTGCTCTACTCTAAAGTGTGTAACATTTACAACGGTTCTTTGAACTGGTGCAGAATTCACAACAAAGTGGAAAATGCAACACTATTTTAAAAAATATATTTAAAAGTTAAGTTCTGTGTAAAATGATAATGCATATTGGATTGTTCAGGCTTTAAACTTTTACCTCACTAGTGTGAATTAGTTTCACTGTTTACCGTCATTTCAGTGTCGACGTAGCGACCTAACGAAATACGCACGATGTAGCATCTTATTTCGGACGGTCCACTCCTTGCGGTCACCACAATCGTTTACCAACTCGCTTGAAGAAGCACAGTGCTTTTCGTCGCACCAGAAGTACACTCGCTCCTAGTCTTCACTAGAACCTCACTTACATAGTTTTCTTCTTCACTTCATGGCATAGGCAATCGAGTGCCTGTTCCGCCTTCGAAGTCCTCCAGCCATCGTTTCCTGGGTCTGCCCACCGATCTCCTACCTTTAGGATGATACTGTAATATTTCTTTTGTAAGTCTATTATCTGGCATTCTTTCAACATGTTCCTTCCATATTTGTTTGAGATCTTTTAACCTATCATTCATACTAAAAATGTCCAGTTCTTCTCTTATATTTTCATTTCTTATTAAGTTCTTCTTCGTGAACCCTTAACACTTCTCAAGAATTTCATTTCTGAAGTCTGTAATTTACTCTGTTGCTTTTTAGTTAACGTCCAAGTCTCACTTCCGTATGTCAGTATAGGTACAGCCATAACTTTGTAGAACTTTAATTTTGTTTCTTTACGTATTTTGTTTCTAAATGTTCTATTTATTGTTCCACACACTCTTTGAAATTTGCATATTTTATTGTAGACATCATATTCCTTGTCATAACTAACAGCAGTTCCCAAGTAGTTAAAATGGCTTACCTGTTCAACGCAACGATTAGTTATAACTATTTTTGTTCTAATTGACTCTTTCCCAATGAATGCCATTACCTTTGATTTTATAAAAGAAATTTTCATATTATATTGCTTACAAAGTTCACTAAGTTTAAAACTAGATTTTTGCAGGGCAGACTCGCTATTTTGTATAACTAAGTCGTCAGCAAACTATAAAATATTTAAAAAGATTTTATTTGAAATTTTAAAACCTACATTCACTAGGTCGTCACACTAGGTCGTCAACATAAATACTAAAAAGTGTAGGTGATAAAGTACACCCTTGTCTGACACCATGATTAGTAAGAATTTTTTTAGACACTTTACCATTGTTCCTCACATTTATTTTTGTATGGAAGTAGACGCATTGTATCATTTTTACTAATTGTTGTGGGTATCCTCGTTCTTCCAATATTTGCTACATTTTGCATCGGTTTACCCTATCGAAGGCTTTTTCAAAGTCAACAAACGCCATATGCGTTTCTTTATTAAACTCCCTATGTTTTTCAAGTAGTTCTTTAACAATAAAAATGTTATCTGCACAGGATCTGCCTGCTCTAAATTCACTTTGTTCTTCCGAGAGAAGACATTCAGCTATATTGTGCAACCTTTTGTTTATTATTTTAGCAAATATTTTATAGGCCGTATCCAGTAAACATATTCCTCTGTAATTACTCCAGTCATTCCGTTTCCCTCTGTTAAAGATAGAGATTGTTTGGGCTATAAGCCAATCGTCTGGGATACATTGCTTCTTCCAGCACATATTATAGAAATGTAGCAGTCGGAGCTTTAGCAATTCCCCCCCCCCCCCCCCCCAATATTTAAATAACTCTGCGTGCAATCCATCTTGGCACGTTTCTTTCCTATTTGTAGTTTTTATGAGTGCTTATTCTAATTCTTCAATTAATACATAGTAATTTGAAATTTCCAGCCAGCTTCAGAAGGTTCGAGATGGCGAAACTTCTGTAGGAAGTTCTTGTTATGGACGATAACGCTAATCTGTTTATGGTTTCCAATGCCCATAACCTTACCTCATATATTGCATTACAATATTAAAGAAGACATTGGTAAAATGCATAAATTAAAATTATTATTTTTAAGGAATTTTCGCTCTATTACGCTTTAACTGTGCTTCGAAGCAAATGGGAAAATCTTTTGAGTGTATTTGTTGTAGATAGATAATGCAAGGTTTTTTGTTGGAGTTCTATCGACCTCTTGCACGTCAAATCACAAGGCTTATTGTGCTACTCCTTTGAGAGGAAAAAAAAGCTTTCATTGTTTTCCAAACTTTGTTATCTGAACAAGTTGCAGTATTTTGGGTCCAATGTCAGCATCCTTTCCTAGATCTTGTCGGATATAGAAAGAATAAGTGTTGTTCTTGCCTGAAAAGGACAATTAAACAAATTACGCGATTAAATTTCACCTTCTTTGCACTTCCTACAAATGGATCCATGCTTTCAGACTTCTGCTTTACGTAGATGTTCCCTGGAGTGACCATGTACATTACTTTCTTACTCCTGTTCTCTCCCATCTCAGGAAAAATAAGGAAAGAATTGCATGGGCCTAAGATCAGATTTCTGGCTTGTTTTTGTCTAGGGTAATTTTGTTACAGTATACCATAGGAGAGAAAGCCTCCGGTGCATGAGACGCAGGGGGAGTTGAAGAAGGTTCCCATACCCTCCCTGGATAGATTTATGACACCCAATGCCAGTTCAGTTACAGACCATTCAAAAACATTCTGAAGTCTTCTACTTTTGTGAATAAATCTTCTCGGTTTTAATGTACAGAGTGAACAGGTCGCATGCTTTTTTAACGGCCCTACTCCTTGTGTAACATGCGTTTTCTGTCACACACATTCGCTGTCATTATACCACTGTGTAAGAGTGGCACTGACTGACATATTCCTTTCAGGGACTTTCTTTGCGTTGCTGGACAGTACCTGAGTTCGTGTTTTTCCCTAACCTATGTTTAGCCACGGTTTACAGTTTTCACTGTACATACGCGTACAGGGTATTTCTGTACCTCTTTTAGCCAGCTCATCTGCTTTTTCATTTCCATAGAGGCCCTGATGACCTGGCGTTCACCGTACTTTGAGCCAGGTCAATCAGGACCTGAAGCCATACCCATACCAGTATTTAAATGTGATAAGAAATAAAACATGGGAAGTCTAAGTTCATTGTAATTTTATGTATCTCTAAGTTTTATATTCTATTTTGTTTCAGGTATGAATCCAATGATACTCTTCGTGACGATGGAGTCTCCAATCGTCCATTAGTTGAGCGGTTTCTGTAGGTGAGATCAGCGTTTCTTTGAGGGGAAAGCATGTTAGACTTTTTTGAAGGGTTATTTCAGTAAACTTTATTTAATAGTTAATTTGAATAAGAAGTAAAATATTAATAAAATCTTCAATTAAGTGTTAAGACGATATTTAAAACATAATGGTTTAAAAACATTTTAGTTACCTATTTGTATTATTTTGAAATAATTTCATAGAGTTTTACATATTTTAAAAACATTATCACTAAAGGAAACATTTAATTACAATAGAAACTTCCTAATCACACTATTCAATAATAACGATTTAATAAAATTTGAAAATCAGTAATACTAATTGATGTTGGAACTTGCTTACCGTTTTATTGTTAGATGTATTTAACCATAATGAATAATATTTTATCAGCAACACAAAATAATTTTCTGTTAAGGAGAATTTAACCTTCCTAAAATTCAGTTGTTCAACGATCGCTTACGTTGATGGGCACGTAGGATAAAGGTTTGAAGATTAAAAAGATAATCAACTTTTTAGGATTGAATAGATAACAGTAGTGTTTTAAATGAGAACAAGAAGGAGTTTAGGATTAGATCACGTGATTAGGAACTTTGGTGGAAAGCGATACGTAGTAGGTGGTACTTCAGTGATAAAATGTATATTTCTAAAATGTGTCTGTTTCCCTTCGTGTTTCATAGAAGTGTTTACTATGATCAGTGAATTCTCTTTGGCTCCCGCCTTGTATGTGCTAACTCGACGCTAAGCATTGCCGATAATCGATCACAGCAAACCGGTTTTTTTTTTATTTAAAGCTTGTAAGATTGCAAGACAAAATTTTAGAAACATGTTTTGTTTTAATTTATACCCCGCCTTTAACTGCTATGGTCATGTCGACGGCCGTTTTCCTTTGGAACATACTGAAGGTGTTAACTCGTTATCTTTTTGGTTTTTAATCATTAGATCACGCACACATTCACCCTCTCATTCATACTTCCAGACTCTGGGGAAGATGCGGAATTATCTTGGTCGGAGAAAGATTCCCGACCCCACCGCCCGGAATCGAATCCGGGACCCCTAGCACGGCAGGCAGGTGCTCTACCGACTGAGCTACGGGGCCAGCCCCATGTGCTCTTATATCAACTACTTTATGGATAATTTCTCATATTATACGTTGCCTGATGTTAAGTTTTTCATTCGCATCCGAAGTATAAAATTGTATCCGTGAATTCTTTGAATCATTTTTTTCTTTCTGGCTTTCAGAACTGGCATAAATGTGAGGTTAAAAACAAATCTATGATCTATGAAAGTATTAAGCTCTAATTAACCGAACTGTGAGCTAAAATTTTCTTTATGGCGGAGCTCACCGGAACGCCTAATTGCCTTACTCAATCGGTCTTATAACTGATTTTGTTCATAATATCTAAATTACCATACTAATGGCTTCTTAGCTCATAACGAAATTACAATTCGTGTTTCTTTTTGTTTTAAAAAAAAAAGGGTATGTCCTCCAACGTTGTCATATCGATGAATGAAGTGGATGAAATGATGCTCAAATGAGTACCGGGTCCATAGAGCATTAGAGTTATCAGACATTAATCTTTCGGGTTAAGGGAAACCCCCATAAAACCTTATGCAGGTGGCTCAGCCTGGCCGAGATTCGAACTTGGGACCTCTTGAACGTGAGGCAGTCACGCTACCATCTACGCTATCGAGACGGGCGCAATTCGTAATTTTTATACTATACATTGCTTTTAACTATGGGACAATTAGTTATGTACGTATTGCCTTATCAATTCTGTGTATAGTCAATCAATAATTCCGTTGTCAACTACCAGTAATATAATATACTGTGGATGTGCAAATAGTTACGCTTTTAATAACCCTACAATTATTTCTCGGAATATTTCGGGGAGGGAGGTTTCACAATGAACTAAAGTAGGACTTGACTGTATATGAACTAAAATTCTCTTTGGACTTGAAGCTTACACGTCGTGCACTTTGTAATAGAATTGTATTAACATTACCTGTAATCTTTCTCATGTCACTCCTCAAAATTGGTGTAGTAATACTCGCCAAATATTGGCCGAATTGGTTGCAACGAAAAGAATTCCAGGTTCGATTTCCTGGTGGAAATTTTCCTTTAATCAAAATTACTCTGCATCCTCCTCAGTCTGGATGTATAAACGGGAATGTGAATATATTGAGCAATGCTGCAATGTGAAGGACTGACAGAGCTCTTAAATTTAACGTCGTATTGCTGCATAACAACTTAGAACAAATAATGTTAAGTAAGGAAAGATAAGAGAGGGAGGTATCCGATAAGAAGCCGAAAAACGGAGTCAGCATGAGTAATGTTTGCTTGACTGGTGAAACTTCGTCTACTTAGGTGTCATTAACCCCAAAGAAGAAAATGGTCAGTCATCTTATGTGTACCTTGAGCGTGGTTAACACCTTGCAATAAGCTTGGGAAACCGGTACTGATACCAAATATTGATGCTAAATGTTTGGTCCTTACCATCTGCTTTCTGCTTCGGTCTAACAACTGGCATAGACATGTTTATTGAATTAATCTGTATTTAACTCCTCGAAAACATGCTCCTCTTTTACTATGTAGGGGGATTTTCGCAACGCTCCAAAAATTCCATATCGAAATTTGGATTCAGATATACCATTAGAGATTCCCTGAATTTCCGCATAAAAGCAGTTTAACATGTTAAGTTAAGCATCTTCTCAGGATACAACATGAAGATTTTTAAGACGGCCTCCTTATCCAAAAGTACCCTTTTCATAGAACATTTTAAAACTATTTTATTTTCTCAAACATGGCTCTGGCGAGTTGGATTAAAGTACTATACGTTTAAGATATTTTCATGAAAAATGAAATATAGGAGGGTGGGTAAAAAAGTAATGCCTCGTATTTTTTCTCTTTTAATTGCCAAAAAAATTGAATCCAATTTACATAGCTTGAGAGCTACAACTTTGACGATTAATTTGTCACTATTCAATATAATCTCCGCCCTTTTCCACAGTTTTGGTCAACCTTTTAACTAGGGCATGTATTCTAGTGTGGTAAAACACACGGTCTTGCTTCCTAAGCCATTGACGCACGGACGTTTTCACAGCCTCCTCATCTTCAAAATGAATCCTACGATAAGCTTCCTTTAGTGGCCCAAACAGATGGAAGTCTGATGGTGCCAGGTCAGGGCTGTATGGGTGGTGAGGTAAGACTTGCCATCCCAATTTCTCAATTTCTGCAGTGATGTAACGGCTGGTGTGTGGTCTTGCATTGTCATGCAAAGGAAGAACATCCGCCATAGTTTTTGTTGGGTGAACTCGGTGAAGACGTGCTTTCAGCTTTTTGAGAGTTCTGACGTATTGGACAGAATTTATTGTGCATCCCTGCTCCAAGTACATCCTCTGCATCCCAAAACACTGTCGCCATAACTTTCCCTGCTGACCGCTGAGTTTTGAATTTTTTTTTCTTCGGTGACGTGTGATGCCATTCCATTGACTGCCTCTTTGATTCAGATACAAAAAAATGAACCCATGTTTCGTCTCCAGTAACAATTTTTTCCAGAAACTCCCCTCTCTCCAAATTGAAGCGCTGCAAGTGTTCGGAGGCTATTGTTTTCCTTGCTTCTTTGTTTTGGGCGGTTAACATTCTTGGTACCCAACGTGAACAAACCTTTGAGTAACCCAGTTGTTGAATAATCGTCATCACACTGCCTTTACTGAGGGAGGTAATGCGACACAATTCACGTGTTGTTACCCGGCGATCACCACGAATGATATCGATTCGCTGAATGTTACACGGAGTCACTGCAGTCACCGGCTCGCCGCTTCGCTTTTCATCTGCCAATGGCGTTTGCCCTTCAGCTTCGTTACAGCGACGAACCCATCGTCTAACAGTACTGACATCCACCGTTGCATCACCATACACGTTTTTTAGCCTTTCGTGAATGCCAATTGGCGTTTCACATTCCGCAGTCAAAAATTCAATCACAGAACACTGTCTAATATGAATGACGATGTCAGCCATTTTTTCAAGAGGATGCAGTGTTGCCACCTGTTGACTTAGGAAGTTACTACTGCAGGGGATTGGAGAAGAAGGTTTGAGGAATTGCGACAAATTCAACATTTTCGCATAACTTATTTAAGGAAAAAAAAAAAAAAAACAGGAGGCATTACTTTTTGACCCACCGTCGTATATCTTGAATTTTCTGGGAGTTAAAACCGTTGAGTTTCCAAATACTAATACTTTCCTCAGATAGACATCCTGTATTCGTCTACCTCTGACGGTGTAAAGAGAATTGTCTCAAAAACATCAGATAGTGACTATGTGTTAACATCCCTTAAGCCTACCGGAGGGTGGCTGATAATGATCAGATATTTTAAACGTGTTATGGCAATCTTAAGAGGTTGGTGACGGCGAATGACATACAGGGCTGCTCACAGTGCCTTGCCACTTAGTGAACATGTGAACGGTGTTATTGAGTGGCCTGGAAGATAGTCTGACCTGATTTTGTTTTGTGCACAACCACCTTAAGAACAGAGTTGGACGTACTCTACATTGGACGTGCTACCACCGAAGCTTTTAAAGCAACAATAAGAGAGGAATTCGTTGAATTCCTGTTGAAATATTAGGTCGAGCCATGCATTAGCTCAGGCTTCAGAAGTGTTTGTGCCAAGGGAGAGCTTATCTATCGGATGTAGTCTTCGAGAACTAAATATTCTTGTGGCATTCAATAATGGCATACTCTTTACCTACTGTCTGCCCTCCACAGAAAAGCAAGCGGGGTCTCAAGAGTGAGAGGTGCTTGGAACTGTTTATCTGTTCTGATAGTCGATCTGTTTACTACGAAATGAGTGTATGAGAGTGCATATAAGTCACCCATGCTGCCACATCTATTGCTCGTTTCGGCAACTGCAGTGATAGCTATTATGCGTGGGTAGTAATGTGACAACGCTGTATTTGACATGAACCTAGCATTATTATAATATCCAGATGGTGAGAATAAACATCATACGGACAGCAGAAGTGATGACGTTACACATTCCTCTGCCTATCCTTCTTGTGTTGGGTGGACAGTACTGTACACTCGCATGAATGAATATGTGTAAAGCAGTTGTGCTCATCAATTTATCTCCATTCCAAAACTTCACGTCCATTTGAACCATTCTGTATTTGACTATTGCTTAAATGTGTAGTGTTTAACGCCCGCTTTTACTACATACGGCAGCGCAGGCGGTGACACTGATGATACATGAGATGAAGATGGAGCACCGGTGGAATGAGATGGCGGGGGGAAACCGGAGATCCCGGAGAAAACCCGCCCCAGCGCCGTGTTGTCCACGACAAATCTCACTTTGCGGTCGCCTGGGATCGAACCCGGGCCGCTTTGGTGAGAGCCAAGCGGTCTAACCACTGAGGCACGGCGCGGCCTACTATTGCTTAAAGGCTAACGTATTCCTATATTCACATTATACGAGGGCTATTCAATAGAGAATGATCACAATTTATTTTGTAACGTACCTTTACTCACCCTCATAATTTTGATGGTCCTCAAAAGTGTCCCCTGAATGCGATGCACTTGTCCCAGCGTTTCTGCCAGTCTTCAAAGACATGCTGGATACCATTTTTGAGAGATCCTTCAAAATCGTCTCCGCAGCCCTCACCACTGCTTCTGATGATGGATAATGCCTCCCACGAAGGCGTTTCTTCCAGTTAGAGAATAGAAAAAAGTCACATGGGGCAAAATCCGGACTATAGGGAGGGTGAGGGATGCACTTCACGTTGATTTGTGCAAGATATTCAGCAACAACATTGGCAATATGCGGCCGCGCATTTTCGTGGTGCAGCATCCAGCCTGCTTCATGGAAATGTGGTCTTTTGCGCCTGACATGGACTTGCAATGTTTTCAGGATATCCCTGTAGTATTGTCCAGTTACTGATGTGTGTGCAGGTACAACATGCTGATAAACCATTCCATGAATATCAGAGAATCAGAGGACCATAACTTTCCCAGCAGAAGCAAATGGAGAGTATAATGTCAGGACGGTAGCTCAAAGAGTAAGAGCGACTGGACGTAAACCAGGAGATCCGTGGTTCAAATCCCGGCCGTGGCATTGAATTTTTCATGTTGACTCTATCAAAAACCTTAGCCTATATACGGCTAGTGTGGAGAAATGATTAATTTCCATGAATTACCTAAAATAGAAGCAACCACTTTTTCTTTTTTGGGGGTTGGTGATGAAAGAGATTTCCACACTGAGCTTTGCCTTTTGCTCTTGGGATCAAAATGATGTAGTCAAGTTACATCAGCAGTGATTACATTTGAAAGAAACTCCGGATCTTCTTCAAACATCAACTATAACTGCATGTTACCGCGCAAAGCAGCGGTAGAAGATACTGAACATGTCTAAACTTGCCTGGTGCTCACAGGCGGGAACCAGGAGTACCAACAATGAAACTACTACGGCGTGTTTGTTTCACATTAAGCTAACAGAATATAATAAGATTGAATTTTAGTGCTGAAATTTATGACCGTAAAAAATTATGAACATTCTTTATTGAACAGCTCTCGTACTGACAAGGAAATAAGCAATAAGACTATTTCTGTAAATGTTTACCTTTATTAAGATGAAATAGATAGAATACACTGTACAAGAGTGAGAAGAAAAGCTCATACGAGTAGAATATATAAACTTTATCATTAATAGCCCATGCAGTCATCTTTGGCGCTTAACTGAGATCAAACAGTGTGTCATTTCCGGCTGTTCTATTACCGCAGTCTTACCGGAAAACTGTGGTTTAACCCTAAGCATGCATTTGAATTATCATTAATCTTCCGTTTCCTAAAGCCTGAATATATGTGTCAGTTAAAGCATTAAATACTCGATCAGCATTTTCGTTCCTTTATACAGTATTGACGAAAATGTTATAGCCAAGTTCCATATATTCTATTAAAAAACGTTTGTATTTGGATGGTAAAACTGGTGTATCATATCGTATTAATCGTAGCTGGCATGCACGACTTCCCTAAACTTTATATAATTTTATTGCCTTTCCCCAGTCCTCTCCTTTACCCATGTATCCTAACTGTAAATGTTCAAACCCGGTTGTTCCCAATAAGGCATATTATCTTGTGATATTCACACAAAAAGATGTGTAGCATTCACAAAAGTCCAACGACCTTAATTTGCCCCAACACAGTTCTAGAAATGGAGCAATTATTTAGCATGATCTGTTAAGAACTGATTACAACATTCGTACAAAGGAAGTGAACCAATGTTTCTTATATGAGGGCTATTAAAAGGTTTTGACATTTGTATCACAAACTCTACTACTTAAGTATAGAAGTGTAAAGAACAAGAACCATTTGAAGGTGAATGATGAAAATACTATTTATGTTCTTGCTGATTTATAAGTAAATCCATACGTAAGTAAAGTGAATAAAATTGACCGCACTTCAGTATAATGGCTACAAAAACAGCTGTAGAAAATATGTATCAATAGCTTACTTAAACAGATCTTCATCTACGATTTGGTTTTCTGAGAAGTCACACAATGCTATCTCAGGGAATCGTCCATTTTTGTCGAACATGTAATTTTGGGATGAAACAGTAATCTCAAGAGCTATTAGATATAATATGCATTATTGGGCAGTTAGAAATCCCAAATGAATGAACATTGTGCCCTTTTAGCACTGCAGGTCGTTAAACGTTTGATATTTTTAATCAGTCATATAAAACGATGAATGAAATGGGCGAAATGATACTGAAATGAGCCCATAGAGTTACCCGATATTCATCTTTCAGGATAAGAAAAAACCTTATCTAGACAACTTACCCTGGCCGAGATTATAACTCAGGACTTCTTGAATTTGAGGTATACACCTTGGCACCACTCTACAGAGGTGGGTAACGTATGATTCTTGATAATTTTGCCTTTGTCTTTCAAGGCACAATTGGTTGTAAGCCATATTGCCTTTTCTCAACCATAAATTGCCTCTCTTGATCAAAAATGGTCCTTGAATTGTTCCTTCTACTTCAGCTTTTCTAGTTGTTCCACTATCGCGGTGTTAGGGGATTCTGGTTCCTCTATCCCAGGTCGGGGATAAGGAACCGAAGCTCTGGATCTTGATAGAGAACCAGGATGGGTGATCAGCCCGATGTCTTGTGTTAGGGTGAAGGAAGTGGATCATAGTCTGAGGGCGAGATGAATGATAGGAAAGATGATGGAGTAATTGGTGGAATGCTGCCGGGGAAAACTAAGAGGACCTGGGGAAAACCCGCCCCAGCGACATGTCCACCACAAATCTCACTTTGCAATCGCCTGGGATCGAACCCGAGGCGCCCTGGTGAGAGCCAAGCGGTCTAACCACCGAGCCATGGCGCGGTCTGTGTCCTTTAATTTGAGAAGTGAAATGTTGTACCAATATGATGGTGCGCCACCACATTTTGCAATACGTACACATCAATCGCTAAACAAGAAATGTGGCGATGCATAGATTGGACGTGCTGGACCTATCACGTGCCTCCCTCATTCTCCCGACATAACACACTGAGAATATTTCATGGGAATACATAAAACAAAAAGTCGTGTTGCAGCATCTACATGAAAGGGGACATAGAATTTCGAATATTTAAAGCTTGTCGCACTGTTAACTACTGTATGTTCTTAACAGAGAAAACTTTTTCAAAATAATTGTCAGATGCTAAGATATCAGGGGAGCTTGCTATGAACATTTAATAAAATATTTTAAAGTAATTTACCTGTATATTTATTTATAGTTTAGAAGGCCGCTTTGAAATTCTTGCCGTTTGACTTTTTTTTTAATATACCCTGTGTGTTTGGTGCTTAGGCCTTAGAGCAGAGGTGCCATCAAGTGTCACTGAGGGTGACTCCCCTCCTTTTCCCCTTCCAACGTTTCGCTTAGCGTCGGGGTGTGCAATGGAACAGCTGACTGTCATTGGCTATTGCGGTACATCTACACCCGTTTGTGTTTTGAAACATGTCCCGTTACAGAGCCCGGCATCAACATCACACTCAGTTCCTGATGAAGGTCATAGAGTTCGCAATGGCCGAAAGCTCGATGTTCATCAATTTGACGCGGCTGATCACCCGTGAAGCCATAATCCATAACGCTCGCCGCGAAAGCTTCAAGTCTTACATTACAACAAATTGATAGCCAGGAACAATAAGAACTCCACTTAAATTATGAACTAATAATTATTAACATGTAACTATAAAACTATAAATCACAATTGTACTCAATACACATTATGCACATAAAATAAGAACAATTAGTTTAACAACCCGCCACTGAATCTTCCGCAAGCTCTTCCTCACCCCAATATCTATCACGTCATCTGCGAAGGTTAACTAGGAGAGGGAAAAGGTAACCACCCTGTTTCCCCTCAATGACACCTCTGCCTTAGAGCTTCGAGTTAAGAGCGGTTCCATGATGGGAGATTTCGGCGCCGCGGAGCAGTTCAGTGAGCATGCAAGAAGTGTGGTACGTTTCAAGCACTGTGGGCAGGCAGGCAGTCGGCAGGCCCTGGAACGGTACAGGAAGTAGTTCAGAGCTGAATAACTGCGGCTCCATAGCGAGGAATCGGCGGTCTGTGGAACAGGCAGCTAAATAGTTTAAGTGCGAATATCAGAGTTGTGTTTGGAATCAGCGTGTAAGAGGTAGACTTGTGCGTAGGCCAGAAAGATTTTTAGCACCACAAGTTTGTGCTTCTAAAGAAACGTAAGAAACATTGTAGAGACGTGTGGAAGTGTTTTGTATTTGTGTAAATGAACAGTTGATTGTACGTTAGCATTCAGCTAACGATGTATTATCTGTTTCAAATGTTATGATGCTTGTCCTTGAGCGCTGCTAGATGAGCAACCAATCGGAGTCCTGCGGTGTTATCGTATTGCATTCCTCCTAAGTGGTGTATGACGAGTGCATGACCTAATCAATCTCTAATAAATACTATTCGCGCTAAGATAAAAATTCAGATTTTGCAAAAACAGATCCACGAGGAAGGTAGAGAGTAATGTATTTAACATAACCGTAAAACCCCCACATGTTTAGCTCATATAGTTTTCCTAATACAAATAAAGTACTATTGTATTATAACAATGCATCGCGTCGTAAGCATTATAATGAATATCATTATTGGTTGGCATGTATGCGTATACGTATATTTGTAATTACTCATAACTGAAACGTAAACGTTTTACATGACGTGATAAAAGAATTACTTTCAATAAGCCAAGGTGTTTGTTAAATTCGAACGAGAGGAAACAATAAACTTCCTACTGGCCTAGCAGAACGTGTCTGGTTACATTAAATCTTTGTTTATGAATGGTTTTGTAATCTCTGTTTACTCTAGAGATCTCAAGGCAGCATTATTCAGTTGAGCTAGATCAGCTTGTAATTGAAACGAGACATGAGGTATTATAAACCACCTTCCCATTTATCACTGCCAAAATAGTCCAGTTGAGTTAATGTGGGCTCAAATTATGTTGGAAACAGAAATACTACTCTCACTTTCTTCTCGGGCAGCCAGCCAGGGGAAAAGATGATTAGATATCAACGTTTCGGGAGTTAAGAGGCAAAGATCAATACAACTTGATGATCAAGTTAAGTAGTTACGTTTCTTTGACACAATTTTCTATACTCACGCCATCTCCTGACCTGGCATTTAATTTACTGAAAACAGTCTTTTGTTCAGTAATGCGAATTTTGATAGTGTTTTGTCTTTGTTTATAGTTGTGTTATATCCAGTATTTCATTTGAGGTTATAACATTTTATAAATATCCTGATGATGGGAGAGAACAAAGTGAGCGTATTCGTCGCCAGGAAAGCTTCAGGTCTTAGAAATAATACTTTTAAACTGACTAAAGATGAACGACTTATTCACGAAGAAATTGAACAAGACTGGGTAAACTGCGTGAGACATGCAAATAAACTACAAGAACACGACTTTTTGAAAGAAATGATATGTGACGGATTTTGGAACCTATCATCATAAATTTGCATTACGCAGACGATGAAGACAATGACAATGACCAATTATCTCTTAACCTAAATAACATTCATAGCTATATGGATGCACCGCTGGCATTTTCGTAGGATTAGAAAAATAAGTAATTCATGAACTATAATTGAAGACATGCCCGGAAAAACGGGTTAACCCGCATTTTTTTTAAAAATGGAGAGAACAAGTGTTTTGTGAATGAGGCTGAAAGAAATTGTTAACATTATTTTATTTCATTTCTGAGAATATGAGTCTCAAGAATACAGTATATATTATCAGGTTATCCTTAATAGAACCCAAAACATGACTGATCTAATAACAATAAAATTAAAATAATGAAAATAAAGTGGAAACCTTTGTCAGCTTTTACTTAAGTTTTATTCTATATACATTTTTGCAATTTAGGTGAAACTAATAGGTGTGTCTTTTGGCATATTTATACATGGTACACTTTGGATTATTCCACTTTTCAATAATGATATCATTTTGGAAACTAGGTACAAGCTTTTTAGCTGTAGTCAGGCTGATAACAAATGCTTCATCAGTAATATTCCCAGAAGCTGTGGTCTCAGATTTAAGTGTTTTATAGTACTCATGATAAATTGGTGGTATATAATTCATCAGATCCTGTAAGTCCTTTAATTTTTCAGGATTTATAGGTCTTGGGCCATTATATTTTGGAGGAAATGTCACATAAGTTAGGGATGGTTTGCCAGATATTATTTTCCTTCGAATGTCCTGGTTAATGTAATGGTTATCCTGTTCATATGTTATCATGAGTGCCACTAGATGACAGGCACAGAGCATGAATAAGTTAACCCGTTGTTGACATTATTGAAAAGGATATCACGAAACGCAAGAACTTCAGCTCTCTCTATTTAGCGTTATATGATTGCTGGAGGATAGACCAACATAAGAAAAGATAGCTCTCTGTTGCAGCAACAGAGGGCAGCACTTATCGCAAAATTTTTTATTTTGAGGGTTAGCCCGTTTTTTCGGGCATGTCTTCAATTATTTTTAAATTTTATATTTAAAACATTGCGTAATATACGAATATCCATGTTGTAATTATGATTTTAACAGCTGCATTATTATAAAACTTTGGAAAATTCAGTTTGCATTCCCATATGCTTAGCGCCAAGATGACCCGCGAGTGAGAGAGGGAAATATTAAAAGAGTGGGGATAACGAGGTGGTAACGCTGAAGGCTCTAACGCATATGATTCGCTGCAGGCGAGAACTCTTCCCATTTGAAACACATAATAGTGATAAATAAAACTATTTAAGATGAAATGTATCGTCTTTGTTGCAATAAGGAGTAGAATTAAAGATATAATAGGTATCTCCATGTGTACTGTTATTTTAGGTTATATCTCAATTGGACATTTTATAATTTAATATTCAGGAATGTTGAAAAAGTATAACAGGGAATTTTAACGGTTGTATTATGTGGAATTATTATGTTTATGTTGTAGTAAACTATTTGGCTGGGAGATAAAGTATCAATACAGTAATTCCCTTGCACGTGTTTTGCAATTGATTGCATTTGTGTGTAGTATTTATCATGTTTGACGGGAAATGAAAGGAAAAGTAAACTATTGTGTAAAGTTTTGGCAGGGTTTAGTGATCGGCCAAAGCGCGTGTGATGATTGCGTTGTGTTTTGTTCGTCAGCACAACACGATAGCATTAATATCATGTGTTGCTATGTTTATGTGCTGGGACCCAACATGTGCCGCCAGCTGTTAAGGTAGATTACACGCTACAGTGCAGCAGTCAGGGCATACCATATGCTAGCTTCTTCCTGTGTAAATATCTCGAGATGGAACTCTATAAATGGCGATCACATGTCACATTCACATCTCTTTCTCTTTATTGACATATCTCTTCCATAAAGTATTCTTAAACAAGCTTAATTTACAGAAATACTTTCATTATACCTTTCGTTGGAGATACCAGTGTAGCATAAGTCCAGTCAAATGTTTAAAAGCTAGTCAGTACATTTTGGGCTTGAAACTACACATTTTTCCATCTTATGGTGAGAAACAACTGAATAGCGACAGTATTTTAAGAAAATCAGTGATTAGATATTAAAAATACGAACCATCAATGCCATTAATGAAGCATACGCATCTCTGCAGTGGCTAATGCTACAAAAAGTTATTTCAAATAAACTACATGCAATTTTTTGTTGTAATTTACGTCCTCCAACATTTAGTCATATCGGACGATGAATGAAATTGGTGAAATGATGCTCCAATGTGACCGGGATCCAAAAACCCCGGAAAAAACCTTATCCAGATAACTCACCCTGACCGAGATTCGAACCCGGGACCTCTTGAACGTGAGGTAGACACGCAACCGTCTACCATACCGAGGCGGGCTGCATGCTTTTATTTCATCTCATCATATAGTTAATAAGTAGAAAGGAATGGACTGATCTACGGAGGAGATTCGGCTCGGAGGTCCAAACTTTATCTATGTCCCCAAGTAAGGCACACCAGGAGGAAGGATGAGACGAGAGAAGACAGAGGTCGGCTGACCCAAGGAGCCACGACAGTGCAGAGGGCAGGGTCCCTACACTTTATTAATTGTAAACTCCCCGGCAGGCAGGCATCCCACTGTGTGGTGCGGAAGCGGCTTCACCAGACCGGGTTTGGAGACCGGATACCGTCCTACCGGAGGAGGAAGAAGTTTTACCAAGAGCATGTCATCCTGCCATGCAACGTCGAGATTTCCGCCGACACTGCTACCCTGAAAAGAGACCACCAGATGAGAGATGATGTGCAATGATAATGGAGATGAGATGGAGTGACAGGAAATTCGGGAAATGTAATTAACCTACCCAGCATTCGCCTGGCGACTCGACAAAACCTGCAAAAAAAGCCATGGGTCAGGTAGGTAGGCCACAGGAATCGAACCCGAGCCTCGCGAATGCGGGCCAGAGACGGAACCGCCTGAGCTATCCTCTCAGATTTAAACTGTAAAACGTAGACAAAATCTAAAGAGAAGAACAATGTAGATCTTTAAGGGACACAATTTCTGTTTTGGGGAGGTAAATTCTTTTTGAGAATTGCGTTTGTTGCGTTTGAAAATACTGCACTTTTTAAAAAAAAAAAAAAATAGGAAGCCGTTATCTTGAAGAATGGAAAAAATGTGCTTTCGAAGTGATCACTTATGGGCCAGTTCTTAAAAGATTTGACTCTCGCTGCCTACATTAATCTGCTATTGCCATTGTACCTACAAGGAAATATGGTATATGACAATCAAGGACAGAGAAGGTAGTCAAGTCAGATTGTTTCCCATCTTGCTTCGTCTTACTCCAAATAAACCGTTCCAAAAAGTTACATTTAATCATTACACAATATGTTGTAGGTACAAGAGTAATATAGGAATCCGAAACGATCGTTAGATGTTTGAGAGCTCGTCTCTATGTTCTGCACTTAAATTCCGTATTCTTTCCTTGACTTCGTGAGAAACAGCCGAATAGCGAAAGAATTTTGGGATAAGCACAAGAAGTGGAGAATTCAAATGGACATCTTTGAAATGCACGTTGCCATAAAAAGGTTACTTCAATAAATTGTTTGTTCCTGGGGGTCCTACTTCATTTGCCAGCAGACTTTTGTGTATCTCTTAACGTTTACCAGTTATACAAGTTTACACAAAATTCCTTCCAGTGAAGAGGCTTAACAGACTATTTGTATAAAACTAAATAGGTACATTCTATTTGACATCAACAGACATTTTTAAGAAAATAAAAGCTATCAAAATGTCTGATTAAAGGGTGGTTTGGAAAGGGGGGCGGAGATATTGAAATGAGCATGAAGTTCGGTGGATAGAGTCAACATGAAAAATCCAATGGCATGGCCGGGATTTGAACCACGGATCTCCTGGTTTCCGTCCAGTCGCTCTTAACCTTTGAGCTACCATGGTCAACGTGCCGTCCTGACATTAAATTCTCCAGTTGACTCATGTATTTCCCCGGTAAACCACTAGGGGCTCTCGCATCCGAGATGCACCGTTTGTGGCGACTTACTATTGTAAGTACTTAAGTCCCAGGCTTCATCATTTAATTTCTTTTTATTTTCGTTAATTGATGGAAAATAATCATTTCTCCACACTAGCCGTATGTAGGCTAAGATATTTGATGGATAGAGTCAACATGAAAAATCCAATGGCATGGCCGGGATTTGAACCACGGATCTCCTGGTTTCCGTCCAGTCGCTCTTAACCTTTGAGCTACCATGGTCAACGTGCCGTCCTGACATTAAATTCTCCAGTTGACTCGTATATTTCCCCGGTAGACCACTAGGGTATTTATCCAAATTTTCGATTTTCGCTTATGCAATTCACAGAGAGACGCAATCTGTTTTTAATGTATTTTTCGAATTTGGGAATACAAATGAATATTCTAGGAGATGTCGGTATCGAATTTTCTGGTGAAATGTAACGTAACACCGATATTCATCTCCAGTAAGTGGTATACAGTGCTTTGATAAACTAGATCTCATCATTGTGTTTATCCTTCATCACGATTTTGGTCCCCTTGACTGGGCTGCAACAAGATGTATAGCATCACTGGTGATCTCTAGTAAATAGTATACAGTGCTAAGACAGACAAGAGCTTATCTGTGTATCTATCCTTCATCACGATCATGGTCCCCTTCCCTGGACTGCAACAAGATTTATAGAATGGTATACAGTGCTATGATAGAACAGAGCTTATTTGTGTCTATCCTTCATCACGATCATCCGCCCCTTTACTGGACTGCAACAAAATGTAGAGCATCACCAGTAACCGCTAGTAAATGGTACACAGTGCAATGATAGACCAGAGCTTATCTGTGTATCTATCCATCATGATCATGGTTCCCCTTGACTGGACTGCAACAAAATGTACAGCATCACTAGTAACCTCTAGTAAATGGTATACAGTGCTATGATAGATCAGAGCTTATCTGTGTATCTATCTTTCATCACAATCATGGTCCTCTTCACTGGACTGACGCAAAATTACAATATCACTAGTAACCGCTAGTAAATGATATTCAGTGCTATGATAGATTAGAATTTATCTGTATCTATCCTTCATCACGATCATGAAGAGCTGTAACAAAATGTATTACACCGCTGGTGCCCTCTAGTAAATAGTATTCAGTGTTATGATAGGCTAATTCTTATTAGTGTGTCTCTCATCGCGGTCATTTTTCCCCTTCACTAATATGTATAGTCGAGTCGCGGTTCTGAAACGGTTACCATGGGTTTATCTTTGGTAATAGATACCTCTCAGATAACGCACCTATTACTCCACTTGGAGTGAAGAATGATCTGTCATTTGTGATTCCTACGAATTCCATTGGCTAAAGTGATGCGTTCATTGGTGCTCAGCACAGGGCTGGGAGGCGCGGCAGTTCCCCTCTCACTCTTACAAGAATAATCAGTGACTTATCTGAGAGGTTTCGTTTAACAAAGATAAATCTATGGTAACCATTCGAGCAGTGCGACTATAACAAAATGCGTAGATCAGTAGTAATTGTAGTAAATGGTAGGCCTCGCCGTGGCCGAGCGTTTAGACCTTTCCTTTCTCACCAAGGCGGCCCGGATTCAATCCCAGGCGACCAAAAAGTGAGATTTGTGGTGGACAACACGTCGCTGGGGCGGCTTTTCACCAGGATTTCCGGTACCCCCGTCATCTCATTCCAACGGTGCTCCATCTTCATTTCTTGTATCACCAGTGTCACCGTCTGCGGTGCCTCCTGTAGTAAAAGAGGACGTTGAACATCACACGTTCATTTAGTAAATGATAGATATAAATATTATGATATACCAGAACTTGTTTGTGTGTCTATCCATTCACTAGGCTGTAACAGAATATATAGATCTCTAGATCCCTAGAAAATGGTATACAGTGCCAGAGTTATCTGTGTGTCTATCCTTCATCATGATTACGGTTCTTCTGTACTTACTGCAACAAAATCACTAGTGACCTCTAGTGACCAGGTCGCTTACATTCAGTGATGGACGATACAATATTAAAGCCAACACCATCATATAAAATGTTATCTTGTTCGAGTTTTATGGCTGCAGGATATGCGTTTTCCAGTTTGTGACAGTTTTTGTTTACAGTTTTGTCGTGTAAAATATGGACTAGAAATATGTGTATGTAGTTTAGGAACTGGATTGTTTGCTTCGATATCCGTTTATTGTCGTGCCAGAAACAATGCAGTGCTATGTAAAAAGACTTAGGATTCCCATGTATTTTACAAGAAAATATAGCTTTACAGCACTGAGTACTTCTGTAGGCTATACACTTAATGAAATCACATTATTACGCTTTGCTGGATGTTGTATGGGTTTCAATTTCAGGAAGTTGGCAAGTATGGAAGGAACTGACTTGAACAGAGATTCGAACTATTGGGGTCCAGAATATAAGGCCGATATAGGACACACGTGGGCACTCAATTCTTGTTACCAGCTGCCAATCCCTCATTAATTACGCCGGATTGGTGAATAATGCGATGCACACCCTGTAACACGTTTTTGGGACTAGCAGGATTGCCATCCAGAATGTAAATTGTTTATTTCCTAGTTTATAGATGGCATAATAATGCAATTAAATGTTAAACAGTTGACGCAACAGATCCGCATTCTCATGCTAATTCGTTGTCATGGATACTAATGCTCTCAAAACATTAGCAGAAAATACATTAGTGTAAATCATAACGAGACCAGATTGATAATAAACACATCTTTCAAACGATAACATTGGCATCGCATCATACGAGGAAGTCAGAGCATGTTTTTACTATGTACACCCACTTGCATAAAAAGGGCCCCTTAATGAAATGCACTATTTGTAGTCGTACTCTTAATACAACATCATCATCTAGCAGATATCACTTCTGGTTCTTGACCATATGCACTGGTCAACAAAAAGAAAGTTTTTTTTCCAGGTACAGAGATAATAGATGGTGGATCTAACTAATTTGAACTTGCTGATTCTGAAAATGCAGTTAGATTTTCGCCAGCACCCTCATTTTTTTGTTATGGAGGTTTTTAAATTCCTATATCTAAAAACAGAGGGGTGGTCTACAGTATATTTATACAATGTATAACATATTAATGTCATAAAACTGTCTTACTCTAGTGTCCTGGGCCTAATGTACATTTTTACAAGAAATACTGTAACATTCATTTGCTCGATGGTAATGCTGATGGAAGGGGGTTGAGTCTTTTTGATAATTTCCTTCTGTGGGATATATATCCATCACGCTTCAAAAGGCAACAGTAATCACTTAACATTGAAGGTTCCATCTACCTTTACAGCGGCTTTCCATTCCAAAATGTCCTGATGGAACCTTTCTCCGTGTTCGTCACCAACTGCTCCCAAATTGGTAGGGAAGAAATCTAAATAAAGGAAGTGCATTTTTAGTGACATTCTGCATCCTAGATTTTTATAGTTTTCTAAAAGAGTTCCCACTAATATGTCACTGTTTCCTGCCCTTGTATTCCCTAGGAAAACTTCAAAGACATCTTTAAACGAACGCCAGGGTACAAGTTATGACTTAATTTTTCTTCGAAGTTCTTATTATTCATTAATTTTCTAACTTGTGACTCAATAAAAATCCCCTCTTACATGTTACATTTAAAAAGTAGTTCACATTAAAGCTAAGGACAAAAAAGTCAACACTCCTTTCAAACACAAAGCACTTAAAAATTATACAGTAAATTAAACTATGTTATATAACTTTTAATCCTGACACTTTCTGGTTTCACATTTTATGTCACATTACAGTATAGAATTATGTTTTATATGTAATTTGTCTGTACCAAAAGCACTGCTGACTAGTGATATTAGTAGAGACCTTACGTGTCCCAAAATTTGGCCTAACTACCAAAGGTAATATTACAATTTCCTAAAGCATGCTCTAACTACTTCGTTGTGTTGTTCGCAAAAGTAAAATCTAATATAATAAACATTAAAAATAAAGATGTAAGTTATTGTTTTGCTTCTTGGCCTTTATTATACTCACACTACCTGCATGTTAGTTTTCTTATTTCTGCTCATGACGGCAATAACCTTTATCTTTGTCTCCATTTCGCCGATGTAAGCTGTCACATAAATGCCGTTCAGTTTAACAACAATGCAGATAATTTGCACTTCTTTCTCTAGAAATGCGAGTTAAGTGTTTGGCCTTTCCTTTTGCTCTAGTCGTATTTTTTTATTTTATTTAACATAAGTCATATCGCACGATGAATGAATGAAACGAGTGAAATAAACCCAAGGTTCATAGAGGTCAGAGGCACCTGATAGGATAAGTAAACTCCTGAGGCACTGAACGAGATTATAACTCGGGACCTCTTGATTGTGAGGCAGCTACGTCACAACAACTTTACAGAGGCTGGTTACTAATCGTACAAACACTTTGACAGAAACACTGTCCAATCATTACTTCATTTCACACTGATTTTAAGAATCTTGATCCTTTTTTTTTTGGCCGTATATCTACCTGTAGTATTTTTTTTTCTTTTGTAATTTACGCCCTCCAACGTTGAGTCATATCGGACGGTGAATGCATTGGGTGATATGATGCTCAAATGAGTCCAGGGTCCATGGAGTTTAGAGTTACCAACCATTCGTCTTGAAGGATAAGAGAAAACCCTGGAAAAAATCTTATCGAGGTAACTCACCCTGACCGAGATTCGAACTCGGGACCTCTTGAACGTGAGGCACACACGCTACCATCCACGCTACCGAGGCGGGCCCACCTGTAGTATGTAGAGGTAGTTTCGTGTTCCAGCCATGTATTCAGTATCGAACTCTCATTGTAAGTACAGTTTGGACTCCACTGAATAAAAAAAAATTATATGTATTTTTTGAAAAGGGATGTATTTGTATGTATCATTGATATTAAGATTCCCCCCCCCCCCAAAATAACCTCATCATTTTTCTGTAACAAGGAAAAAGTTCTACTTCTATGTTATGAGAGTTGAGTGTCTGCCTTCCATTTAGTAAGTCCTTACTTCGAATCTCAGTTAGGGTGAGTTATCTGGATAACATTTTGTTCTGGGGCTTCCCCTTATCCTGAAGGAACGATGATAACTAAGCATTATGGACCCCGAGCTCGTTTGAACATCATTTCACTCATTTCATTCATATTGCGATATGATCTTACGGTTAAAATGTTATCTTTTTATCTTTTTCTGTTATCTTGTTTATTGAAAGCCGCATGTGTGTATATGATATGTTTTCTCGCGCCTGCCGATGTATGACACATTGCTGTCTAGAAGACAGGATTATATCTGAACAGACTACACATACACTGGACTCGCCATGTATGTGCGATAAGCTGAGGAAAACATCTCTGTGTTGCGAATTTTTTTTTTCGATACGCCTTCTCGCTTTGCCATGTAGTAATATAGGAATGATTTTATTACGCATTTACTTGAAGGCTCGACGGCAATAGCAGAATACAGTAAATCAGATGTGATAGTCAGATGTTTTAAGAGCTGGTCGCTGGGGCAGTTTACGAGTTGTGCAAAAGTCATTCAGAGGATTTTCCAAGAATATTCAAGATGCAGTTTCATATGTCATAAAAATTTCTTAAAAATGTCTATGATATGGTAATCAAAATCTTTAGATTAGATTGATTTACGTTCAGTAGGTTCACTTGTAGCCAGAAAAGGCTGGAACATTGAATATGTCCAGAGGTATAACGTTTAATAGCATATATATGTACAAAAGTTAACATAAGACACATATTATAGTATACAGGCAATATGAACAACAATATGGAAAACAAAGCAGGGATAATTATATATGATACAAAATCAAACACTTTTTAATTCAGCTTTCACTTGGCTTATGCCAGTACGTCTCAACCTTTTTGCAATGGATACCATTCTTGTTATTTCTTAAATACATATACATTAAAAATAAACTTTCAACATGCATCAAAGATTTATTGGAAATGATTTGTCATTGGAACAGCTAGATACTACTTACAGAGCTACAGAAGCATTATCAGGATAATTTGCCATTCAGATAATCTTGTAGAGAATAAAAAGATTTTGAGCAAAGGTATTCTCTAAAAGTAGTTTTAAAAGCACCGAAATTATCAACTTTTTCTTTAAGAACATTAGGAAGTACGCCAGATATTTTGATAGTTTCATAATACACAGCTTTCTGGAAGCAAGAAAGTTTTGCACTGGGATAATGGATATTATATTTTTGTCTAGTGTTTATTCTGTGAATTACATTATTTGTTGCAAATAAATCACGATTGCATACAAAGAATTTTAGGATCGAGAATATATACATGCAAGGAAGCGTTAATATCTTCAATCTTGTAAAAAGGTATTTACAGGAGCATCTGTTGTGGGTGTTAGTAATGATTCTTATAGCCTTCTTTTGCATAAGAAATATTTTTTTACTTTCTACTGAGTTGCCCCAAAATAATATTCCGTATTCCATAATAGAGTTAAAGTATGCATAATATACTAATTTAAGTGTGTCAATAGAACTCACATTAACCAGCTCTCGGATAGCATAACAGGCAGAGCTGAGTTTAGGTAAGATATAATTTATGTGAGCTTTCCAATCTAAACATCTGTCCACTTGAAGTCCCAGAAATTTTATGCTGTCAATTTCTTCTAATAATATATCATCAATCCCGATTTCTATATGAGTATGTGACGTACGACAGGTTATACATTTGACCACTTTTGTTTTGTCTAGATTCACAGATAATTTGTTCGCTTTAAACCAGCAGGACATACAATTCAAAACATAATTCATTTTAACTATACACTCGTTTAAATTTGTACTGGTCACCAGGACACTAGTGTCATCGGCCAAAAGAACTGTACTTACAATGTCCTTTATATAAAGTGAGAGGTGATTTATATAGATCAGAAATAATATAGGCCCTAACACGGCCATTGTTGAGTATATGAAAATTTTAGAAAACTGTTCCATGTAAAGGATATATTGAGAAGGAGAGGTTTTCTTTAAAATCTTCGTGTCGCATCCTTGAAGATGCTGTTACTAAATACCAAGCGATATTTAACGGACTTTTAGTTTTTGAGTTTTGCTGTTCGCAGGCGAATACATGCACGCATCTGTTCTATATTTAAAGGACCACAAAACGTGTATTTTAGGTGGAAACTCTGTATTAGAATTTTTTTTCTTATCATGACGTAATTATTTCAACCATTGCGGATAGATTTTTGTGTGTATTACGTTTGAAACCACCGGAGAAGTGTTAACAGTTCTGAGTGGTTTTCTGTAAAAGTGTTTAAAAATCGGGCAATATGTTTACATTTTATTTTTTCAAATTATTTTGTTGTTAGTGTGCAAAACATGAAAATTCGTAACAATAAATATTGTCACAAACTACTTCAACCATCCACGTGACATGTTTTAATCAATAAATATTAAATGTTAATTAACTTAATTGAGACGCTGAAAACCATCCCCTACGGAGGGGACTCGGCACCGAAACCTGTGGTCTATTGCACTTAAGGCCTAAGTAAGGCATCTCCGGGAGGAAAGATGAAGCGAGAGGAGAAAGGAGCGGCCGACCCAAGGAGTCAGGGCAGTACCGAGGCACCCGTCGACACTTCTACCCTGAAAGAGACCACCAGATGAGAGATGATGTGAAATGGAGATAAAATTCGGGGGACGTAATTAACCTATTCTGTATTTGCCTGGCTACCCGGGAATACCCCGAAAAATCCCATGGGTCAGTAGGTCGGCCACGGGAATCGAACCCGTGCCTCCCGAATGCGGGCCACAGACGAACTGAGCCATACCGCTTGGTCTCAGAAACATAGTTTAGAGAAAAATAGATGTTTTGTTAAAATCAAAATTTTCATTGTGAAAGTACTACTTGCGTACGTGATGTAAAGAGTAAGCAGAGCAAACAAAATAATACTTTATGCTTTGGGCCCTTGTGTAACTGATTCTCAGAAAAAAAAAAAGCGAGACAGCTTCTTATGAATGTTTATTAAATTACAGGGGGCCTAAAGCACAGCTGGTTGACCATAATCGGCAAATGTCAGGAGCATGCATGCATGCTAAAATCTCAAAATCGTCGATGTTATGCTTTAAGCACCTCAAATATAGTAGAGAAGAATTTATCAACAGTTTGAAAACATATAGATAAGAACTGCCAGATTTATAAATTTCACCTATGGAAAATTTTAAAATGTCCATTACGTTTAGCATTTTGCATGTGATTCGGTTTTAATGCATTTGAAATTGTTTTCAAGGTTGACAAGACCACAAAATGAATTTTCTGGTGTAATTACGTCATTATTATTGGAGGTAGGTTAATGTATCTTAAGATGCACTTGCGCATTTGTGTAATGAAGGAAGAAGTCATTGCACAAGCTCAGGACACGTTTAGTTTGTGCAGTGAAGGTTGCAAGTTCACTTTAAGAATAGATCCACAGTCTTTTGTCTTCAGCTACCGGAACTGATTACAGTTGGCAACCATCCCAAATTGCCCGCTTCGATTCGTCCCTGCGGTTTAATCTGTCTTCGTATACTTAGGGAGATATATTAGTATTGTCGAGGGAAAATGTTTACCACTGTGCGTTAGGAATTGATTTCTTCAAGAGTTGGGTGTTTCGACCCGCATTGCGGCAGTCATCTTCAGAGGAAACCAAGATTGTTCCTGTAACTGGTGCTGCAGTTACATTTTCTATGAAATCAGACCCTCAAAATACTGTTCAAATCGAACAATTTGCGTAAATTTTCATTAAAAGCACTTAACTAATTTGATTACAATGTATGTGAGATAACAGTGTTGCAGTTTGACAGCATCTCTCTGTTTACGACAGTTTTTATTCTGTTTCCATTATTTTTATCTTTGTAGAATTGGCTGCCTGCTGCTATATGGTTAACTTTGGGATTTTTCTCTCAGGATATGCCTACGTGAGTGTGTGTGAAAGTGGACAACTCTAGTTGAACTATATGTTATCTTTGATGACGGATAATTAATTTGCTATTTGGGGTGAGCTACCGACTGTTTAAGGATGGAGGATTAAACTTTATATATAATAAATCTTGGCCCTAGAAACTGTGAATCCTTCAGAAGTGAAATGCTAAGTGGGAAATGACCTTCAAGTATTTGATAATCTGAGCGAGATCTTCATACGTTATGTACTGCCGATAATTGATCACACTAAAATACTTTTATAAGACACAAGAAGATGCGAATTTTAAACATATGCTCTCTTTTATCAGTTTAAGTGCTGTCTAATTCATGACTCTCCCACCAAATTTCCTATATTATACAAGTTCCAAAACTTCTATTCCTGTCTGAAACACAATTTTATCCCGTGACTTGCTAATCTCTTAAGAAATCTGTGTCCTTCATGATTTTCAAATGCATATTTTAGCAGGCAATTCTTTGATTTTTGAACGTACTAAGTTTTAATTAACATAACCTTTATCTAATGGATTTCTGTTGGTAGAGTTCAGCGACCAGCCTTTAAAACATTTGCCTATCGCGTAAGCCTACCTTATTTTGATATTCCGCTTCTACCTACAGGAATAGATGCAATAACAGAACTGCTGCAAATGTCTATCTCAATTTACTGAAGTAGATAAAAATATAACGTTTTTAAGGGCAGTTTTGAGGAATGATTGGTGAAAATTATATGAGTGTAAGCGTAGATTTTCCGCTCCCATGTCCAGTTTGCTATCCCGTATAACCGATAGAGAATGATGCCATATAAAAAGGTTCTCTATTGTATTGGAATCGAATCCTGGGCCTCTGGGATGATCCTAGCGATAGATATATTTATTAATAATAAAGCAGAAACATTACAGGAGCTGAGACATCGAAGGATAACTCACGGTTTAATAGTGACTTTATAGAACTATATTTGGCAACACTGAATGTAAGGCTCGCTACCTCTCGGTCGTTCTTTTAATTAATTGAAAACTTTTCTTATCTTTCCGCTCTTCTCTTTAATGAATTTCAATTAATTAACCCTCAAAACAGGAGCAAAAGAAGAGAAGAATTTTGGTTTTATTGCTTTTGGTGGCGCTGGGCGTTAAAATGATTCATTGCTTGTGTGGATTATACGAAGATAGTCTTTGAAAGCGTTGGACGATTTCTTTTGTATCATTTACTTTTCTTTTGTATGTACGAGTATACAGATCTCTCTTCTTATCGGGTTCTTTAAGAACTAAGGGGTCGAAAGTAAAGGTCAGGTTAATTTTCGAAGCCGTGAATAGTCTGTAATTTGTATTTGTACCTAAAGGTTAAGTGTCGACATTTATCTCGAGGTTGGTTCAAGAGTGACAGTTTGTATGTAAGGAATTGAGAAATAGTTCGAGTAACTTTTTTAAGTTTTGTATATACTATGATTTTCGCCAAGTTCTGTAGTTGAGTATAAATGCCTTCCAAGCTATTTGGTATTATTTATAAGAGGTTGAAGATATAGTAAGGGTAAATTTAGAAGTGTCAGCTATCACATTATTTAAAATAAAATTTAAGAGATTTTCGGAAGTTGTTACATACCTATGCCCTTTGTCTGCCCCTATTGAATAACTGTGCACAATTTTGAACTTATGGTTTACATGTTGATAGTGTCTATACAAGGGGTTGAGAATATGAAGGCATAGTTGTTTGTTAGAGTTGTAAGGGAAATTTAAATGTTCTGTAGTATAAGTGCATAAGGTTCATTCATATAATTCAAGGAATATGATTCTTATGTTAGTGGTAGAAAATAGGGATTGAATGCAAGAGTAGCTTTTTTATAATTTTATTATTTTAGAATCCAAATGCATGTTTTTTTCTTCCCAAAATCAATAATATTACTTGAAGAACTGTCATGTGACGGAAACATGGTGATATGAACCACGTGTAACCTCCTTAAAATAACATAATTTATAAACGTTCTCATTTACTCCGGTGTGATTTATATTCTATAAACCATCTATATTTGCAGCAAACTGCCAAAGCTAGGGTATGAAATCCATATTCATCGAAAGGGGATTGACATTTTGTCACTTGAATATGGAAAGAAATTAATCCCCTAGTTCTCAACAAATGGATAACTATGTATATCCTCTGACAGCTGGAATAGGACTTCTGTGAAAAAATAATAAAATTGTATTAGTGGTTTGCAACATTACACTGTGTTTGTAATATTAATATAGATTAGCAGATTACAACAGTCTTATTACGTGATAAGGTTTTGCATATTGTCATAAATTTGTGTTGATATCGTAATCTGAAAGGTGTAGGTGTGTGAACAGAAAGAGAGGTGCTTTGGCAATAAAACGTAAGAAAAGAAAATGCTTATACGTTGACATGACTTTGTTTATAGCTTATTTTTATGTACTACGGTTTAATCGAGATAAAATAATTAACATAGTAGCAAGACAAGATTATATCTTCAATTTCCTGAAGTCCTCTCCAATCTGAATAATTTTGGCATAGCCGTAAGAAACAAAATCAATGAGATTGATATCGTTAAAGCTTACTTTTTTGTTTTTTTGTTTTGTAATTTACGACCTCCAATGTTGTCGTATCTGACGATGAATGGAATGGATGAAATGATGCTCAAATTAGCCCGGGGTTCATAGAGCTTAGAGCTACCCGACATTCGTCTTTCAGGATAAGGGTGATACCGAAATTAAGGGATTGAAATAAGTAAAGAATCATGATGGATTTCAAAGGAATGTTCGTTCTTTGTTACAACACGTGCAAGGGCAGTTGAGTCGAATAGCAGTTTGGGTGAATAAGTTGTTTTAACAAAAGAAACGTAAGAAACAGTGTCCTTAGCAGATTTCTAAAGGATAGCACTTGACTTGTTGAATGAGCTATTCTTCGGACGCTTAATAATGGCATGGCAAAATAGTCACAAAGACAAAATTGTTACAAAGAAAATCTTTGGTTGAATGAAGAGGGCTTTCAGAAAGTGAAAGTGACACATACACCCACGCGCAGATGTGGAGGACGGTCTTCGGCGTCAGGCCGATTAGAGCAGTTCGTGGCTGGCAAGCCATTAAGACAGTCCGAGGCGTGAGGGCGATTAGGGCAGTCCTCTTGTTCTGTCTTGGGCCAGGCATACCAGAAATGAGAGAAGATATTTGTCGGTTCATATGTACGTGAGGAATGAATAAAGTTTATCGAGTAATAAACATTCCGCCTTCAGTAATTCTAAACAGGGATATTGGTAACCCTTGGTCGGCAACTTCAAGTTTGATGTTCGGATAAAAGAAGCAGTCAATAAATCAGTTTGAAACGGGCATTCCAGTGTCAATAAAACCATCCTTCTCACACATATCCACGCATACCCTGTGATTATCCTCATTGCTTAACCCTGAGCTAAACAGAATTGCTTCAAGGGAAAACCCCGGGAAAACCTTATCCAGGTAACTTACCCTGACCGAGATTCGAACTCGGGACCTCTTGAACGTGAGGCAGACACGCTATCATCCACACTACTGTGGCGGGCTCGTTAAAGCTTACATTTTATAGAAATGTTGCATTTGTTTATAGCTTGTTTTTATGTACTTCGGTTTAATCGAGATAGAATATTTAACATAGTAGCAAGACAAGATTATATCTGCCCGCCTCGGTAGCATAGATGGTAGCATGTCTGCCTCACGTTCAAGAGGTCAGGGTGAGTTACCTGGATAACGTTTTTGCCGGGGTTTTCTCTTAATCTAAAAGACGAATGTCGGGTAACTCTAAGCTCTATGGACCCTGGACTCATTTGAGCATCATTCCACCCATTCCATTCATCGTCCGATATGACTTAAAAAGTTAAAGGACGTAAATTACCCCTCCCCTTTCCAAAAAGGATTATATCTTCAATTTTATGAAGGCCTCTTCAATCTGAATAATTTACGCATTGCCATTAGAGACAAAATCAACAAGATCGATGTTGGCTGTCCCATAGCTCAATCAGTAGAGCACATGCCTGCCGTGCGAGGGATCCCAGGTTCGATTCCCGGCTGGGGGTGGGGATTTTTTTCAAACGAAGTTGATTGCCCATTTTGCCCAGAGTGTGGAAGTATGAACGAGAGTGCAAATGTTTGCGTGATCTAATGATAAAAAGAAGTTCAGAGTACCAACAACCCAACGTCTACGAGTCACCATTACAGTTAAAGGTGGGGTATAAATGGAAATATATATTGATGTCGTTAAAGCTTACTTTTTATAAAAAATATTGCATATTAGCAGTTTCCGAGAGATCTTTTCTCATTGGTTTCAATTTTCAGATACTGACTTTTTCTAGCGATATGTCGCTGTATTTTGTTTCAAGGCATTAAAATCACTTTCAAGAGCTGAGCTAAAGCGCTGAATTGACAATGAACAGTACAAACTATTACTGCATCGTCAGGAACGAAATTTCATCAGTTTGTACAAGAAACACGGACATGAGTAAGTTTACAGTAGCGACATATAAAACAATGTGAACTGTTAAATATCAACATGAAACTGGCAGAATCGCTAAAATAAATATTCAAGAGTAAATACGTGATGAACCAGGCTGGCTAACTTAATTATTGTATCCGTGCAAACAGAGACGAGCAAACAGGTTGCATGTTATTGAGCGAGCAAGGCTTCAATTATCGAGATAGTGCTGCAGATATCAGCCTGCCATCTGTCGAGTAATTACATTCTTAGTAAACAAGTTCTACATAATTCTTCAATCAATTTTTGTAGCTTATTAGTCTGTCAAAGGTAGTATCTATACTTTTTAATTGCGTTCACTGCAGTTAATTTCCATATAGGGCCTTCAAAGGAAACCTCTTGCAATATGGGTTGAAATTGGTATAAACATGCATATACTGCACTCCCATCATGTTTTTCTGCATCAGCTATTATACAAAATATTCTTACAAACACGTATTCTTCTTTTTTCTTCATCTTAATTAAGATAAACTTTTGAAGAAATTCTTTAATTTATATTTTCTTAGAGTTGCAATGGCCATAGAGGAATTCCACCATTTACGAGGGCTGTTCAATAAAGAATGGTCATAATTTTTTTACGGTCATAATTTTTCACACTAAAATTCAATCTTATTATATTCTGTTAGCTTAATGTGAAACAAACACGCCGGTTCCCGCCTGACAAGTTCAGACATGTTCAGTATCGCCTACCGCTGCAATGGAGGTAACATGCAGTTAAAGTTGATGTTAGAGGAAGATCCGGAGTTTCTTTCAAACGTAATCACTGCTGATGAAACTTGGCTACATCATTTTGATCCTGAGAGCAAACAACAAAGCTCAGTGTGGAAATCTCCTTCAGCTTCGGCTGGGAAAGATATGGTCATCTCATTCTTTGATATTCATGGAATGTTTTATCAGCATGTTGTACCGGCACACACATCAGTAACTGGACAATACTACAGGGATGTCCTGAAAACATTGCAAGTCCTTATCAGGCGCAAAAGATCACATTTCCGTGAAGCAGGCTGGATGCTGCACCACGATAATGCGCGGCCGCATATTACCAATGTTGTTGCTGAATATCTTGCAAAAATCAACGTGAAATGCATCCCTTACCCTCCCTATAGTCTGGATTTAGCCCCATGTGACTTTTTTCTATTCCCTTATTTGAAGAAACGCCTTCGTGGGAGGCATTATCCATCATCAGAAGTAGTGTTGATGGCTGCGGAGGCGATTTTGAAGGACCTCTCAAAAATGGTTTACAACATGTCTTTGAAGACTGTTAGAAACGCTGGGACAAGTGCATCACATTCAAGGAAGACTGTTTTGAGAAGGACTATCAGAATTATGAGAATGAGTAAAGGTACGTTGTCAAAAAAATTGTGATCATTCTTTATTGAATAGTCCACGTAAATCACGGAAAGTATAGTATCCATGTGTGTCTTACAGAAGGGCGATATCTTATTACTTTACAAAGCCCTCCCTTTCTGTTGGAAGTGGATACCTACGCCACTTACTCGCGTCTACTACCGAACAGCCTCCGTAGGGCCCCTGATGTGTAGCTACCATTCTACTAGCTCTGCAGTCCAGTACCCAGGAACTTTTAGGCGTCCCTGAAATCCATCTGGGCAACCAAGCCTACCAGACGTACCCAGTTGACCATGAGTGGGGCTGCCACTGCCTCGTCGAGTCCAACCCAATCCGAATAACTCCCATTCGGGAGGGGCTTCAGTTTTCGGCCTGACGTATCTATTAACATCAGAAGTACCACAAGTGCTAAGTGTCCACAGCGCTCCTACCATAGCAGCTGAAGGGATCGGAACTATGCCCCTACGGCAGATGATAGGAGGATATAGCACTAAGCTTAAAAGCGATAGTCAAATCTTTTAAGGGCAGGTCGCTGAGATGGCTTTGACATTTCATTCTCTTTGCATGGTCAGGACACTAAAATAAAAAGGAGTTACCGCTTTCCTTTCCACAACAGTGTAAGCATTTGAAAATTCAAACAGGCAATAGCCCAAAAAAGTATTTGACGTTAATTGTATGCTTTTGACGATATCTGCATATTTTGTGAAATGTAAAGAAGAAGAGGACTTTCGAGACTGCTCCCAAGGTATACATTTCATTTGTCATGAAAACATCTTAACGTATAATTTTAATCAATTAAGAAAATTCAGCATTTTTCACGTAAAGGATAATTTACGGCATCGTGTGCCTTCGTTGAAAGATGCTGAGCTTAAGTAGGAAATATGTAAGCGACTCTGTTTTTGAGTTATGTGTTTACAGGCAGAAGATGCGCGCGCGTGCGCACACACATAAAAGACGCACTCACACACAAACGTTTCTCTAAACATGCACTTCTTTTTGTTCAGAAAGTCTGAAAAATTGCATATCCCTGAAATTTCAATATAGAATTTTGGGTGGAACACAATATTTGCTGTGCATACTGCAAGTATGTAGTAGAGAAACTAATAAAGGTTTATGTGCTCTTTTTCTGTGAAAAAAAAAAGTAACTCCAAAAAGTTATCATTTTAATCCTTTATTACACAGCGTATCCATTTAGTTATGAGAATAATATAGTCGACATAGCGATAGCAAATTAATGACTTTAGGAACGGATGAAGTGAAGGGACCATAGAAGGCAATAGGGCGGCTGACAGACTGGCAGGGGTCCGTACGACTCTACACTTCATTTTATTTATTTGTAATATAGGTTCTCCAACGTTAAAATATATAGGACGATGAGTGAAATAGGTGAAATAATGCGTAAGTGAGCCCAGAGTTCATAGAGCTTAGTTATCCTGCTTCACCATTCAGGATAAGGGAAACCCTGGGAAAAGGTTTATCCATAAAACTCGCCTTGACCGGGATTCGAACTCTAGATGTCCTGATCGTGAGGCAGACACTCTACCACCTACGCTACAGAGGCGGGTTCCTGGTCCGGTTGACACAGCGGATTGTTCAAAGAAGGCTTCCCTGTGTCGTAGTTGAAGAGCTCTTACTCAAGCTACTGTGATAAGGGTTACCATTGGCGTAACCATGGAATTATCGGTCTACCTGACGCTATTCAGCGAAGTCTTACCTCTGGCGGAATTGGAAAGAAGTCCAGTAGCCTGAGGCAGTTCAAAAAAGGCTTCTCTCAGGCGCAATTGAGATAACATTACCCACTTGAAGCTGCTCAGCGAAGCCTCACCTCTGGTGGAAACCGAGGAGAACTCGATCCATCTGAGATGACTCAGGAAAGCTTTAACCCTGGCGGAACTGGTGAGCACTTGACTCACCTGAGGTGGCTCAGAGAAGGCTGCCAATGAACAAGCATCTGTGCCACCTATCTAACACTGACAGATACTCACAGCCATTTCAGAAACATGACAGGCAAACGTAATGATAGGTTTGGGAGAGAGAGAGAGAGAGAGAAAAAAAATGAAATGTGTAGTGTTTAACGCCCGCTTTTACTACATACGGCACCGCAGGCGATGACACTGATGATATATGAGATGAAGATGGAGCACCGGTGGAATGAGATGGCGGGGGAAACCGGAGGTCTCGGAGAAAACCCGCCCCAGCGTCGTGTTCTCTACCATAAATCTCACTTTGCGGTCGCCTGGGATCGAACCCGGGCCGCCTTGGTGAGAGCCAAGCGTAATAGTGGGAGGACATAGTTCACAGTGCGACACTGAAGCCTATGATGAATCGTGTAATATGGTGGGAGGACAGACGTAGTTGTGTGCCATATGCAAGGTGTTAAACCGGTATTACTTGCCCTGTGGCTTGGGTGTTACCCTATCAGATAAAATACACTCCATTTGGTCTCCCGTTTAAACTTCTGGGTAATAATCTTAAATTGCGCCCTGGAAATCTGTAGACGTAACGGAATCTCTATTAGTAATTGCTGATCTTAAGATGTGGTAATTATGGCAGATAAAGCTTTATATTTCACTCAACATCTAATAACAGCATTGCAGCAGAAATCCTGGTTTTGAGATCCGGTGATTAAGAACATTAGTTATATAACAAATGCCGTACTTGAACAGGTACTGTTTAACCCTTTTGCAAAAAAAAAAAAAAAAAAAAAGGAAGATAACCTCATTAAATAAGGTTTCTTTCATATAAAAAGATCGAATGAGTTGCCTTTGATATGCCTTTCTGTATCATTTAACGGCTACCTATAATTTACATCATTTTAATTCACATAAACCTTTGCATTACACATTGTTATAGATACCAAGGCGATAGTCAAATGTTTTAAGAGCTGCACTCTCTCTGGACTTCTATAATCCTTCCAAACAAGCGAACATCGTTCACCTCTTGGTGCAGAGTTCAAGAGGGTTCCGAATTGAATTTCGGTTAGGGGCAGCTATCTGGAGAGGGATTTTTTTCGGAATTTTTTGTTATCCTAAAAGACGAATTTTGGGTAACTCTAAGCTCCGTAGGTCTCGTGTTCATCTGAGCATCATTTAATTAATTGCTTTTATCCTCCTATATGACCTAAGTGGTTAAACAGTTAAACCGTAAAAAGAACGAAAGAGAGACTATAAACAGGATTTTAAACAAATGGCAAAGTATTGGACAGTTGGAACAATTAATGACGGTTATCCTGTAAGTGGTTAATGCCTCCAAAAGTTATTTCAGGTAAATTGCATATTTTAAAGAGATTTACGTTCTTACGCTGTATATTTTCGCATATCTCTTAACGTTTGCCAGTTATACATTATATTATTATTACTATCATTATTTAATCATAATCGTTATACTCTTTTGCGGGGGGATCGAAAAATTCATGCCATATAAAGAGTAGGTGGCTTGGAATATTTAATTGTTGTGGCAATTACGAAGCAGGGAAGTTCTGCGGCCAAATGTGTAGGATTGTTTCTGGGGTAACAAAAGACGATCTCGGCAAGAAGTCAAAATGCTATTGGAGAGAAATGATGTGGTGGCAACGAGAAAAATAGCCACCTTATAAATGTCACTGGCTGCGGAAGCCTAAAATATTCAGTACACGTTTTGAGTCCTTTGCGAAACCGTCAAAAACATTTTTACGAAAAGGTTAGGTGACTGTATCTCTGGACGTCATAAATATAATTGAAAATTCCTTAAGCTATCTACGACTTGATATTTCAGTACAGCATCTTACAGAGATACGATAAGAAGATATTTTTAAGAAAATCCATCGCCCCAAACTACTTCTGCGTAGAAAAAGGTTCGCTTCATATTTATTTCCTCAAAGGTGACTAAATATTTTTGTTAAAGTATCTATCATACAATTCATTGTAGCTATGGAGGTAGTGGGAAACCAGCAATAGTAAGATACTTAAAAGATACAAGTGAACGGCGACATCTTGTAAAAAGAAGCACTTAAGTATTGAAAAATTCAAACCAGTAACACAAATATCTCCAAAGTACAGTTTCCTTACATAGAACATTTTTATATCTTATGGTTTACCGTTATACAGAATTATTTCTGAATGAGGTTCCCCAAAAAATTAAGTTATACGTTTTATTTGCCATTAAAATATACTAAAATATTGTGTTTTATTAAAGGAATTTAACCTTCTTTCAGAAGATCTGAAATTTCTAAAATGTTTTTCTTTTGTGTAAAGGTTAATTGGACTGGAAAACTTTCTTGAAGATCTTTGTTTCGCATATTTAGATAATATAAGCTAATCCTATATACCAAGTTTGGTTTAAGCTAATAGATGGAATTTATTCATTTCTTCACAAGAGTCGACATGAAAAATTCAATGCCACGGACGGGATTTGAACCAATAGATCCGTGGTTCAAATCCCGGCCGTGGCATTGAATTTTTCACGTCGACTCTATCACACCAAGTTTGGTGTTTGTGAAGATTTCGTATTTCATTTTCGCTTTTCTCTCTCGCACGCACAATTATATTTTTTAAAACATTTTTTCAGGCCACTTAAACATTCTATTTGTGCTGAAATCTGAGTATCAGTTTGTTGGTGTATTGGAATAGAGACTTACTGCTAGAGAGTTATAAAAAGTTAAAAAAAAAAAAAAAAAAAAAAAAAAAAAAATACAAAAAGATCTAGATTTTAAATGAGGTACAGCTTTTATTTTTCTAAACTAAAATTTTCTTTATTTCCTACGGTTTTTATTAATAAAAATTCGTTGAGATTAAAAGTAAACTTCGAAGTCTTGTCACAGGAAAATGAATCTTGTTGTTCTTTTGCTTCAAGGACTTAGACCACTGCACCTGATTCTAAACAAGAGAACTGTGTAACCCATGGCAATTTTGGTCTTAATATAATCCCGAATCATATTGTTTTATAGTTAGTTAAAACAGTTGGCAGTCCATAGGAGTCCATTTTTGCATGTTTTCAACCAGTTAATCCTAATAAATTTATTGTATCTATGATATTAAAAATATTCAGTTCTTACTAATTCCTTCGCTTCTTGGTCCGTACACAAAATACCGCACTCATACAAATATCGTAAGTATAATATTTAAATCAAAATAATTATGTCATTTGTGTGATATGATGAAATAAAGCAACACTAAATGACTCTAGCTGTTTCCATCCAGAAACTCAGTACTGCGAATACAAATTTTATGATCCCTGAATGCAGAAGGAAACGCATCTTTAGAAAAAGGTGCATATTATATCTGGAAATAGCTCAGCTGATAAACAAAAAGTTTTTAAAATATGTAAATCTTCCAAGGCTTTTAGAGTAATCCGCCAAACCACTCTTTCCATGGATTCCCACTCTTGTTTGTTAATAAACCATTTCTTCTGAGATCTTATTGTTAGTCTGAATTTTAAAATATTGACTGCTTTTTAAAATAGGAAGGGGCTTTTTTGTGTCATGCAGGGAGAATCAAATTTCAATGGAAACCTTAGCGCCAGCGTTTGAAAATTTGGACCATCGCTTAAACTGTATTTTTTATTGTTCCATTTATACCTCGACTTTAACTCCTATGGTCTTACCGGCGGCCGTTCTCCTTTTGAACATATCGAAGGTGTTAACTGGAATTTGTTGGGTTTTAATCATTGATCACACACACATTCACACTCTCATTCATACTTCCAGACTCTGGGAAAGATGGGGAATCATCTTGGTTGGAGAAAAATTCCCAACCCCAGCCGGGAATCGAACCCGTGTCTCCTCGACGACAGGCAGGTACTCTACCGATTGAGCTACGGGGCCAGCCTAAACTGTATTGTGTTCCGTTGTACCATGTTTATTAACATTTTTCTACACTAGTTTTATCTTGATTATTTAGAAATAGAGGAATTCGGGTATATATCACAAAATGTGTATTTTCAGTGAAATTTATATGAGATTTTTGGATTGTGTACAAAGTTTCTGTGTCTTGGACCACAGAAAAGTAAAAAAACTTATTGTTCTGTTTTAAAACAAAGGTGTTAGTTTTATAAAATGGTATATAGTATAGATATTGATAGTGGGATGGGTGTTACTCGCGAGGTCTAGTCTGGTTTCCATGGTGACTATGACCCCAGAGGTTAATTAAGGTCTCCCTTGATGTATCATTCTCACATTTCACCCTCATTCCCGAGGCTAGAGCAACCTGAGAAGTACGCTATAACTTACAGGTGAATGCCTCTAAATTTCCTAAGGGATATGGTTCGAACAGATGATACCTACCCCTTAATCATATGTTGTTCACCTCTACAAAACTAATCTGATATGTGCACTTCACATGAATTTCTCTACTCACTCTTGTACAAAATATTCTTGCATATATCTACATTTCCGTCTGCTTAATGTAGAAATTATTTAACTATTTTCTTAAAAGTACAAAGGGAATAGAGGACTACGGTAGGCATAAACGATAGTCTAATGTTTCAAGAGGTTGTCGCTATGCAAAGCTTTGAAATTATTGGTTTCAATACTTTCGTCAAATGTAAAGTTTCTATTAAGTTTTAGTTAATTGATGGAAATTAATCATTTCTTCACACCAGCCGTATATAGGCTAAGTTTTTGAGGGATAGGGTCAACATGAAAAATTCAATGCCATGGCCGGTATTTGAACCACGGATCTCCTGGTTTCCGTCCAGTCAGCTGTTTTTTCTCCCGGTATTGTAAAAGAACGGTATTTCAAAACCATTATATAGCAGGCAGCTGTTAAAAAAAATTGACTATCACGTAAACGTATCTATAAATTAGAGTACAGAAAGTTATATAAGTGAAGCATTCGGTATATAGTTTAATAGTATGAATTATGTGTTTACAGATTTATATTCTTTTGTGTAGCAACATTTTGTCTTTCTCTTGCGGTTTGCCAGTTATACATTTACGTTCAGAATGAAGGACTGTTCATAAATTTAATCAAAAGGTAAAAGGTAGTTGGGTTTTATCAAGACGTTGTTGCGGTTTGTTTACGTAACATGAGTGACATAGTGAAAGCAACTACTGCTGTCAAGAAATGACAATGTATAAGGATTTATCTTAACTTGAGCTCGTCAGTAGACAAGTTGGTAATTCAACTGGGATGCGCGTGTCTGAGTCATGCGGTAAATGAACGCTAATTTGCCTTCTGGGCGTGAGTAAAATGTTGGAAACGCTTTCTATTTATAGAACAATTGTCTTGAATCACAATGTAGGTTCCAAGACGGAACCCCGCATCTTGCGACGTTCATTTCCATTGGCAACTGTTAAGATCGTCAAGAAGCAAAGCTAGTTTTAAGAAAACAAACTATATGTTCTTCTATGGCAAGGATAGGAAATATTGGATTTCACCCAGAGTTTCACTATCGAGATTTCACAAGTAACAACGTATGGAGTTCTCTGAAATGGGTTAGGGTACCTATGCCTGAAATTTTGAAATCCTAAAGGAATAGTGTCATTTTCGGGCATTTATATTCTGGACACATAATGCAGATATATTACGGCACATATTGTTACATTGTAGAAACCAGCTGCCCGCCTCGGTAGCGCAGATGGTGAGCGTATCTGCTTCACGTTTAAGAGGTCCCGAGTTCGAATCTCGGTTAGGGTGAGTTACCTGGATCAGGCTTTTCCGAGGTTTTCCCTTATCCTGAAAGACGAATGTCAGGTAAATCTAAGCTCCATGGACCCCGGGCACATTTGAGCATCATTTCACCCATTTCATCCATCGTCCGATATGAGTTAACGCTGGACGACGTAAATTAGGGGGGGGGGAATTGTAGAAACCAGCAAGATCAGTTTGTCTACTTCAGCCAACAGACATCTACAGTGAGTAGTACTTCGAAAAAAAAAAAGTCAACTTGAATGTTGCATCTAACTTAGTGGGGTTGTGTTGTGTCTGATTTTTTTTTATTTGTAGCTAAATCATCGAAATAACAGTTTTTGCACTGAAGACACCAACTTTATAATCAATTAGTGTTACTTTTTTTAATCTACTGTGAAATCCTGTTCAGTTATGTAGAATTTTTTAATTTAAAAAATTGTATGAACCAGCTAATGGACATGAAAAGAAATCATTGAAATTTTAACCTTAGGTTCAAGAAGGTGGCATGATTTTTCATATCCTTTCAGAGTATACATTGTTAGTGAATTTCAGAGACAACACAGATTTTCAATGAATTTGCATATCTTGTATTGTGAACAAAACAATAAAATTTAAAAAAAACAACAACAAAAGAAATTGTCTTTGTTAAAAATGTAATGTAAAATTGTTTTAAGATTAATGTAAACATTGATCTTCGAGGAAGTGAGGGAGAGATGTCACAAGTGACTGTTTTAATTAATGCAAATAATAGTTTATGTGACTTCAGTAGTACGCGTGACGTCACTCCCACACTCCATCTCCCAATGTGTAGTGTTTAACGCCCGCTTTTACTACATACGGCACCGCAGGCGGTGACACTGATGATACATTAGATGAAGATGGAGCACCGGTGGAATGAGATGGCGGGGGAAACCGGAGATCCCGGAGAAAACCCACCCAGCGCCGTGTTGTCCACCACAAATCTCACTTTGCGGTCGCCTGGGATCCAACACGGGCCGCCTTGGTGAGAGCCAAGCGGTCTAACCACTGAGCCACGGTGCGGCCCTCCATCTTCCGTTGGATAATAAGTTGGTGTAAGCCGGTTGCTTGTCCTCTCTCTTGGACCATCCTTCGGCCTGGATAGATGGATTTGTCCGCAACCTCTTGAGGCAGGTAACCGACCGCTGTGGGCACCTATGTAATCTGCGTATTTGTAGTAAATATTCTTATTAAGTGAATTGTACCTTTAATTGGTATTACCATACCTTTTGTAGAAGTGTAACCTGATAGAAAACCCAACCTCTCATAAACATGTAAATGCTACCTTTGAGCTACTGCCCCCCCCCCCCCGTGTACGATCTGGCCATGTGTTCCTTACCTATCCTGTACAATCCATGGTTAGCTTGCCATAATATTTTGTACATTTTACTGTAATACTTTAAAAGCCACGAATAAATTTGTTATTTTGTTACGTCAGTTAAAATCTCCAACATTTTGCAGGGGGAAATTAGTTAAAATTTTTAGACTTATATCTTAATATTAGGATCGCAATGTATGCAACTTTTAAAATTGCACCTCCGGATAGGGGCAGAACTTTGTGTCCCATGCCTCCCAGGGAGAGCAAATTGTCCGCCCAACACAAGAAGACAAGGCAGAGGAATGCGTAACGTAGTCATTTTTGCTGTGTTTATGCTTGCCTTCCGGATATGATAAGCATGCTAGATTCATCTAAAATACACAATATTGTGACTTTGTGGGTTCGTAAAATTAAAAGTCAAGTTTGCTGAAATTCAAAATCCAAATAAACAGTTCACCTACTGCACGTAGTTCAAAACAGACCGAGTTAATGTTTACTTCGTTTTCAGAGTAAGGTTTGTTATTTTGTTAATGTGAACGACATCGTTAAGTCGTGAGTCGAATTCGATATATATTGCTAATATTACATTAAATTATTATTATTATACACATATATTTTCTCCAGTGTTTGTGATCCGAATGCATGAACATGTCCCTCGAAGCTGGGAGAACTGATTATTGGATTGGAAACCGTGTTTGCTGCTCTTACCTTGACACGGGTTACAGCAGTGGAGCACGAAAACTGACCGTTGACCACTCTCTGTCTCCAGAGGTCCAGAGGTAGTCCTAGTCGGGCGGGGCTTCTCCCCGTCCGGGTGTCTTTATGCCGCAGTACCTAGCCGCTTTGCGGCTTTACCTGCGAAATGAGCAAAGTGGTTTCATGTTCTGCTGGAGTGTTTGTTTGAATTTTTGGGAAATTTGGAATGGGATGCCCTTGATTAATCTGAAAAGACAGCTGCACTAAGGCGTTCCCGCGTTTTTTGGAGACACGATTTAAAGTTTTTGCTCCTTTTTGGTTACGGGTTGCATATCGCTTGAGCCATCAGGCGTAAATATGGGACCTAGGGACATCTGGGATTTCTCTTGGGTTAACCAAGGGGCCCCAAGACGTCTCTTGGTAGTTTGAAAGATGGCAAGCGTCTTCGTTCCCTCTGTTCATACCTGCCCAGGGAGTTCACCAAAGGGTTGTTGTGATTTTGGATTTTGTCGTCCATTGATCGTGCCCTCTCGCGGATGACATCGACAATGTACGGGATCTGGGAGTGCTCATGTAGGATATGAGCAGGAAATCTCCAGTCTGTATCGTATATGATACGAAGTGCCTTGTTCTGCAGCGTCTGGAGCCTGACGAAAGTGGTATTAGCCACTGTTCCCCAGATCTCACAGCCGTACAGAATCATAGGCGGAATGATCGCCCGATACAGCTGGAGTTTGAGTCGGATGGGCATAGTTGAGCGGAAAATAGGGTATAGGCTCCGGAGTGCGACGTGCCCCAGCTGGACCTTGCCCTTGACGTGCGGAACGTAAGTTAATTTACGACTGACTGTCTCCAGAGGTCCAGAGGAGTCCATTCCAGTCGTTTTTATAATCGAACCATCGTTTCTCTAAAGTTGACGAAGTTTCTCGAAAGCTGACGAAGCTTCACGGACTTTCCTGGTGGGGCGAGAACGTCCAGACTATCTCTGTCTCTTTCTCCCTCTGTTGCTCTCTCACTCTCTCTCGGCAAGTGTTGAGCGCTAGTGGGTCCGCGGGTGTGGCTTGGGCGGTATCTTTCCCTTTCACTCCCCGCTTCTATCTCTCTCGATTTGTTTTGTTTTGTTTTGTAATTTACGTCCTCCAACGTTAAGTCATATCGGACGATGAATGAAATGATGCTCAAACGAGTCGGGGTCCATGGAGTTTAGAGTTATTCGACATTCGTCTAACAGGATAAGGGAAAACCCCGAAAAACCTTATCCAGGTAACCCACCCTGACCGAGATTCGAACTCGGGACCTCTTGAATGTGAGGCAGACACGCTACCATCTACGCTACCGAGGCAGACAGTCTCTCTCGACGCTCGTCTACGCAGTAGCAAAACAATGCCTCGTGACTCACATGACCCATCCATGTATAATACTTATCATTGAAGTTACTGAAACGAGCATTAGATCTGGCAGCGTGGACGACTCATATGTACTCTTATACACTCATTTCATAGTAAACAGATTCACTACCAGAGCATATAAACAGTTCAAGACCCTCTCCCTCTTCAGGCCCCGCTTGCCTTCCTGTGTTGGGCTGTGAGTGTGAGTGGGCGATTTTACGAGTAGCCACCGAATTGTTTCAGTCTGTAGCTGTTAGGAAGCCTGCCAAGCATCCTTAGTAACCTCTCGCTACACCTTCTGAGAACCTTATTATAGCCATCTTAAACGTAGTATGTTTATCTAAATTGTTAGTCATTTTTCTAAAATAAAGAACCACGAACAATTTTAGCTTAAAATATAGTTTTCTGTGGCAGGATATTTTATAAAATCTTAGTGATGATTTTCGTAATATATTCGGTGAAAATTCGGATCGAATTTTTGGGTAGAATGTAATACTATACCTGTCTAATGGTACGTATAGAGACAATTGTAGAACTAGAAAATTGATTCTCAGGTAATGACATCGACTTACATCCGCTGCGGGCAGCCTGAGTGATGAAACTTCCCCTTCGCCGTATCGGTGGAGTTAATTTATTCTGATGAGCTTTGAATGATCGGATTTTGGCTGCTCTGTATTTCAAGAGCACTTCTCATCTCCGCCAGGTTAATAAAGATGGAGCTAGTGATCTGCCATTATGAATCCGGGATGAGAGCTGCATCTCTGCTTAAGCCTAACCACAAAGCGGCATGTTTGAAGTACCCCACATCGATAAATAGGGCGTTCGTTTGAGTGCCCACTCCGTGGTTTCCATGTGAACTCGAAAAGATTGCAAAATCATGTTGCCCTGGCGTTCTTCAGGTTTCGGAACTTTGTGTTAATAATAAAGTAAAATCTCTCTTAACCGAACTGCGCTTAAGGCGGAAAGAGCATTTCATTTCTACTATTGATGTGTGTATAAATCTTTAAAAGTATTTATAAGTTTATTTTCTCTACTCCGTATTGCACTCCACTCAAAATTAGAATAGCAAGATTTCATCGGAAATATATGTTCTGAGACATCCTTAATCCGAAAAAGAAAACATTCTTAGAAAGCGGTCCGCATGCGTGCATCTTTCGTGCAGTAAGATTTCATCAATATCTAATGGTTTACCTCATATGTGAACATATGTTCTATAATTTGTCCTTTTAACTGGTATACAAATCATTCCGGATGAGTGGTAATTCAGAAGAAGTTCCTAGAAAATTCAAGATGTATGATTGCTTATGAGTAAAGGCTGGAGACGTGCGTTTTTCCATAGCTATACTGCACATGGACTGTACTGTTACAGTCGCGCATGTAAACAAAGTCAGATATTACTCGGCAGAGCATTGAGTCTTATTAACCTTCAGGTGACCAGCGCTGCGATCGTTCCTTATCTGGTCGATTATAAATGCATTAAATATGTATGTACGTAATTATATTATTGTAATATTTTTCAAAGAATGAAAATGAGGCTAAACAATCCTATCTCCTGTAATCTGTATAACGTAAAAATGAAAGAGGAAACCACTACGGTTTTGTTATTAAATGACTACCGCAACAATAGGAAATACGCAGTAATATAACTAATCTAGTGCAATCCATCTGCACGATGGGAATAATTTCTGAAAAAAAGTAGTTTAAAACATTGGTGAAGGTGTAATGTCAAATATATTGTCATCAGTGTTCCGTCACTAAAAGATGTCTCACTGTAATTGTCGCCATTATGTATACAACCTCGAGCTTCTTGTTTCAGTATTCCATTCCTTTTACCAATAATAATTCTGTTAGTCGTCTAGTTAAAAAATCTGACATTGATGGAAACCTTACCATAGAAGTATATGGTCTGATTTTCTGAAGCCTGATCAGTCTGTACAAATAGGCCATTGCCGTAAGATAAATCACATGATTTAAATTCATCACATTGTTAAGCTATACAAAATTATAGTTTAGAGTTTATTGTGAAATAAGTCTTCTTACTTTAGTACTGATGAATCTGAATGAAAATATAAATAAAAACCACGACGTTCATAACTGTAGTTTACATCGTATCATATGTATTAATAATAATAATAATAATAATAATAATAATAATAATAATAATAATAATAATAATAATAATAATAATAATAATAATAATAATAATAATAATAATAATAATAATAATAATAATAATAATAATAATAATAATAATAATAATAATAATAATAATAATAATAATAATAATAATAATAATAATAATAATAATAATAATAATAATAATAATAACGACAACACCAAGAAAACAATTACCACTGCAGCCGCTTGACACGCAGGGATTTTAATGCCCTCTTCTTACTCTTTGTCACAATATTTAATCACGTCGTATTTGATTTCTCGCGCCTGCCGATGTGATATTTCTGTCCAGAAGACATGATTACATCTCAACAGAGTACACAAGTACACGTACATCGCCGTGTATGTGCGATAACTGAGGTAATCATCTCTGTGTTGCGAATTTTTTCCGGCACGACTTCTCGCTTTGCCATGTAGTAGGCAGAGCTTGACCATGACAACCTTCCCACTGCTAGAGGAAACAAAACAGTCGCGTTATACTATACCGTGATCTTGTGTTTGCATACACTTGCAAGGAAATGCTTCACGAGTTCTCAAGAGTACTGCGCCACGTTGTTTTCGACGTTTGCAGATTTGATGGCCGTGCTGTACATCTAACCTCGTTCATACTCTGTGTCCAGCTAACTTGTATCGCATGCGAGCTCACATCTCTCCGGCCTTTACATATGAATATATTTTAAACATGTTATTTTAATGCACATTTATGAACAATTTCGTGTCAAGTATACTTTTGTATGGGAGGAGAGAGTTTCTTGATAATATTCTTACTGCATCATCGGAGGATGAATTGAATTCAAATTTTAATTATGGGCACTCTGTAATTTCTGCAGTTATCAGTGTCCTATTCTATTTTGGGCTAGAGAGAAAACTGCTTAATTTTGCTCAGAGATCTTTTATCAAGTTTGAGGTTCTTCTAAAGGAAGGCAGGCCAAGGAATTTCACACCCGAAGAACATTTGTTGCCCTCCACCAGTTTTGAAGCCGCGACTTCACGAACAGTGACTAGTGTGTTACTAGGCGGGTACGAACTTTACTAGCAAATTGGGTATTTAATGAACTTCTGTTCTTGAATTATTCCAGACTCTCGTTAGACCTGTAGTAAAGCAAAATTACTCAAAAATAATTATATTTTCCCTTTCCACTTTAACTTTAGGAATATAAGCTTGCACTTTAATTTGTTTACATAGTTCATCGGTAAACAAGGCCCATGCTTAGAAGTTTAGAACATAGCGCAAAGGAGTAACATTCGATGACAAAGTATCTTTTGGCTCAAAAGTCTGCTACAGTTAATTCATACACCCGCTGAAGATGATATTCGTGCGGGTACACAAGATTTTCATGCAGAATGTTTCTGATAGTCATCTGCTAACGCCTTCTCTTACTGCAATACGTCTTGTGTTATCATCTTTTGCTGTTGCGTCCATGTCATGAATAAGTCGTTTTCACAGTTAATGCTTCATACCTCTCTTGCTCTCCCAACATCCGAAGCATTCCATTCAAATGATCTCTCCCTCTCTCCCCCTCTCTCTGGGAATTCGTAAGAGTGCTCGTGTACAAAGTAATAGCTTGTCGTGGTACGTTTCTGCATAAATCTTACGTGCTTGTGATTACCACTACAGAAATGTAGATATTCAATTGACTCAGAACACATTTGTTTCTGCTTTGTGCTGTGCAACAAACAGCCGAACATAAAAAGACGAGCGGAGAAGAATTTAATGAATTTAATTATTAATTCATTGCTCTACAAAAATTCAATCAAGGGCCAATTAATTCATATTGTGTTAACGGAGGGACAAATCCATTAAAAACTAACAAACTATTTTTGATATGAACTTTAAACTTGAGAGCAAGCAGTCTATTTGCGAAAAGAGTTTCAAGTTTCCAATTTAACCATATAAGGCATATACATATACACTTATAGTAAATTTGGCAATATTGTTGTTAAAATACTAATCTCTCCAAATTCAAATGATGCCATCGCCGAAACTTCTGTTTCTGTGAGGGGAAAAAACAGTGATAACATCACGTTGCAGAAAGTAATACATGGTAATGTAACAGTGTAATGGTCCTGACTTTAATGGTAACGACGTCCTTTACAACAAGTTGTTTTGGGTAGAGATCGTGTTACTGTTATTTTCTGCACCCTTTAATTAACAAATTCCTTCACAGTGAGCGCTCTTTTATCTTGATTAGTTGTTGACTGTGGGGGTAATGTGGTTTTTATACAAGAACGTTTTGTTTAGCTGCAATAGAATTCATTGCAATGACCACATACACTTCAATTAAATTAATTACTGTTTGCACACTACCATGGGGTGGTATATCTCTCTGTAAAGACGACGTAAAAACATTTACCCTCGAGGGAAGCATTATACTAAGTTTTGTTTCGTGGAAAGTCAAGTCTGAACAAAATGTGAACTACCGAGGTAGAGTCTGTACTTCGCGGGTTCAAATCTGGCTTCCCAGACATGCCAGATAGGATATTGTCGCTTCATTCAGTTTTTGCTGTCACTATTATCAGGATTCAACTACGGATGCCAAGGGATTACAAATCGTAACCCTGTAAGCCATTAGCAGAAACAGACGTACAAGAGAACCGGCAATTTTATAGGTAAAGAATGAACTTCAGCAACAGTTAAGAACACAAAAAGTAGAGTTTACTCACATAATGGCCTCAGGGGGTTACATACCTGTAACGGTAGAGAGAGATGCCACGTTCCTTCAAAGCTTAGCCGACCACTGAGGCAGAGAAGACCTCACTCTGTGTCTATATTAACTACCCGTGACTGACGTCACTGACGGCTCATTACCAACTCATAAAGACCAATATTCTCTATGAACACGACGCTGCAACTTAGGTCTGTTTTCACAGAGAATTCGCTTTCCTCATTCTTGTGAACAAGTTCCGCTGTTCACCGTCACTACACTTTGTTTTTACATTCACTTCACCTTGTTCCGAAACAACCGACAAGCCTCTTCTTCCGGACGTTTCACTTTCTGTGAAGATGGTCTCTAACTCTAGGACGGTTAATAATAATAATAATAATAATAATAATAATAATAATAATAATAATAATAATAATAATAATAATAATAATAATAATAATAATAATAATAATAATAATAATAATAATAATAATAATAATAATAATAATAATAATAATAATAATAAAAATAATAATAATAATAAAAATAAAAATAATAATAATATTGTTATTGTTGTTATTATTATTAATTTTGGGAAGAGCTCTGTGTGAATATTTAACAGCAAAACACCATTACGAGTATTCGGTTAAATACCAAACTCGGTAGGTACAAGTTCTGTGTCTTCTAAGGATGCAACACCAAGATTTTCAAGAACATCTCTTCAACCAATACTGCGCTTTAGAAGAAGATAAATATTTTCTCAAAAATTTATGTATTGATTTTCTTCTTTGTCTTATCCCTAATATACCATATCTCGCCGTGTTATGGAATTCTTGTTCCTCTATCCCTTAAGGTCGGCTCTGAGGATCCAAAGCTTTGGATTTGATAGAGAACTAGGATAGGTGATTAGCCCGTTGCCTGATGTGAGGGTGAGAGTAGTGGATGATTGTATGAGGACTAGGGCGAGATGAATGATGGAAAAGTTGAAGATGATGCAATTGGTGGAATGATGGCGGGGGAAACCGGAGATCCTGAGAAAACCCGCCCAAGCGCGGTGTTGTTCACTACACATCTCATTTTGCGGTCGCCTCTTGACGATTTTGAGAAATTTAACGAATTTTTAAAGATATTTTCTTGGTAAATGAAATTTATATGTTTATCTCTTTATGATGAAGTTTCTTTCATTCTGAAATGACTTTGGCATGACTGCTAATCTCCAAGACATAATACAATACAAGAAAGAGCCTCCTTCCTTAGCGTGGATGGTAGCGTGTCTGCCTCACGTTCAAGAGGTCCCGAGTTCGAATGTCTGCCAGGACGAGTTACATGGATAAGGTTTTTTGCCATGGTTTTCCCTTATCCTGAGAGATAAATGTCAGGTAACTCTAAGCTCTCTGGACCCAGGGCTCATTTGAGCATCATTTCAGCCATTTCATTCATCGTCTATGACCTAATCTGATAAAAGATGTTAAAAATTTATTTAAAAAAACTGCAATAAAATGCTGATCTCATTAAACCACACAGTGTACTATGTCCAACACATATTTTTGTACGGTGAACCATTTCTGATTTATTTCTTGATACTGATGATTTGCATTTACAGTATTTATGTTTCTCATATTAAAAATCGTTATTGTGATTTTTTTTTTTTTACTGGCCGTACAACTATGAAATTTGAAGCTATCAAGTGCAATCAGCTCTTAAAAAGATTTGGTTATTGCTTAAGCCTACTTATTTCCTTAATTCCATTGTACCTACAAAGAAATATACAGTACAACAATTCCACCAATGTCTGGATTGACGTGAACTAGGAAGGAAAAGAAGCGTTTTTAAGGAATAATTTGTTGAACCGTGGCCAGAGAAGCTCCTGTGAATATGACATATGTTTTTTCCCTCTCTTTCTCTGTGTGTTTTATGACCGAAGTTACAAAACAGGTTAAATGTTTTTGTTTTTTTGAAAGCATTAAATTGAGTATGATTTACGCGCCGTTGTCGAATAAATTAAAACTATTAATAGAGGTACGTCACGTGACCTTGCGTTTTACGTCATCACTGCTTCTTGTTCCTGTACTTGACATACTCTAGCTAAATGTCATCCCCAAATGGCTTTCTACGGAATATAAATCCTGCTGTTTCCAGGGCTGTGGGGCCACAAGTGATGTATAAGTTATTATTTAATGATAATATATGCACTATTGAGATGTTTTAAAATTTATAGTAAATCTGCTTTTGAGCATCCTGTGTAACTCGGTTCTGGCTGAGAGCTATATGCACCCAGTAGCTGACGGTACTTGGGTGGGGTTTTCAGCCTCGAATGACTATTTATATTTAACGCTTATAACAAAGCTGAAGATATTTAGCTCCTTGTTACTTTCGCGTTTACATAAAATATAGGCAGTATTGCATTCCACCCAAAAATTTGATGCCTAGTTTTCAGTGGAAACAAAGGGTCCTTCAACAAGAGTGTGTGTTAACATGAGATACCTGCTGTTGTTATTGAGTTATAGCAGTCATTTTTTCCCATGTGGTTACAGTTATTGACAAATAGCCATGGAACGTGCGAGAAACGATTCGGCGTTTGATCGATAAATTTGAAAGAAGTAATTCTCTCAGCGATCAAAGAACGCTTATACGTAATCGACGTAAGCGCTCCAACAAAAATTCAGGCGCCGCTCGTGAGAGTACGGGAGAACGGAAACAAATGAATTTCTGGTCCAGTGCAAGAATTGGGGATTTCCCGACCACAACCTGGCGAATTTTGCATCTAGACTTGAAGTTGCAAGCTTACAAAATGGTGTTAACTCAAGAACCAACGAGATAGTTTGCACCGTGTATGTCTTATTGGGCTATGGAGCAACTGAAAACTGACCCTGATTTTTGTCGAAAAATCATCTTCAGCAATGAAGCACACTTCTAGATGGATGGTTTTGTTAACAAACAAAATTTCCGCTATTGAAGCAATCACAATCCAATGCTGATTCCAGAACGACCGCTTCATATCCAAAAAGCTACTGTGTATTGTGGATTTTAGTGGAGTTATTGGTCCATATGTTTTCCAAGACGAAGATGAAGCTCTAACTGCTATCAATTGAGAAAGATACCGAGCTCTTATAAGGGACTATTTTTGGTCTCAATTGGTATGGGTCTCATAAACATCTGGTTCCAGCAAGATGGTGCCACATGTCATACCGCTCTCGAAACAATCGATCTTTTGAAGGAGAACTTCAGAGGTTTCATTTCCCATGGTGGTGATGTTAACTGGCCCCCGAGATCATGTAATTCAACACCGTTGGATTACTTGTGGGGTTATGTTAAATCTCGAGCTTATGCTAATAAGCCAGAAACAGTAAATTATAAATAACATCACGCGTGTTATTCGTGAAGTTGGACCTAATTTACGTTCTTCTGTCATTGAAAATTGGATCAACTGCACACTGTCTACCCAGCACACGAAGGCAAGAGAGGAATGAAGGGGAGAGGGGTTTGAACTGTTTATCTGCTCTGTTTGTGGATCTGTTTACTAGGAAATGAGTGTGTAAGAGAGCATATGAGTCACCCATGTTGCTAGATTTAATGTTCTTTGCAGTAACTGCAGTGATAGGTATTATGTATGGGTGAGTTATGTGACAACACTTGCGTATTTTAAACGAACCTAGCATCATTGTCATACTCGGAAGGCGAACATAAACACCGTGTGATTAACGTTACACATTCCTCTAGCTTGCTTTCTTGTCCTGGGCAGACAGTACGCGCAACCCAAGAAAGTCGCGGCGGTCGTTAACTGACGTTCACTTCCACACGTAATGAATGACATTATGTTTCAAAATAAAAAAGAAATAAATAAAACACGTTCTCTAAATGACAGAAGTTTAAGTTCAAAGATAGGACACTCTTGTTAAAAGATCCTTTACATGTTAAGATTTTTTGGGGGGAAAAAATCTAAAAATGATCTGTGTGTGGTGTTTGTCTTTGAACAGGTTATTCAAAAACAAAAAATACTCTTAAATATGACACTTGGTATTTAAATTCAGCCTCTTACAAGGATACGGCTATCCCGCTCCGAACTATCCTTTACGTGGGAAAATGTTTCAAAATTTTTATTCTCTCAAAAATGGTTCTTAACGATTTTCATTAAAAGACCATTGCACACTTGCGTAACAAATGTATAGCTCATATTTTATAGCTATAGTTTCTGAATTATATTCATTTTGAATGACGTTTGCATAACTGGTAAACTGTAAGAGGTAGACAAAATCTTAATACACAAAATACATAGATCTATTGAGGCACATTTTTCCCCGTGAGTTAATTGTTTACGCGATATTTCTTACTGTTGATTTGGATTTTCAAGTATTTATAATTTTCTCATACAGAGTTTCATTGCTTTCTTTTCTCTTGGTTGTGTAAAGTGACAAGACCTTCAAAGTCATCACACAGCGATCAGCACTTAAAATATTTCGACTATCACTTAAACCTACTACATTCCCTTATTTACCTGCAGCTTTAGAAAATATTGCAGTAAGACTTTCTGCAAATGTTTATTAATCGAATTTGAAGTACTCAGAAGAGAGTTTGTAAAAATACTTCAAGGAGGAGAAGAGAAAGTTATGTGATGGTAACAAAAATATAGGAATTATTGCATTCCACCCAAAAATTCAATACCAAGTGATAATGATGCATTGTTACGCTATCTTCTGACGCCGTCCTGAATATCGTTCTACTATCAGCAGCCCCGGCGGTGCAATATTTCTTTATCTCAGGGAATACGCGGGTACCTTTAAGTTTATCATAAATTTAAAGGAAGCTAATAATGGTCTATCTGAAACAAGTTGCAGTGCAAAATCCTTTCTTATTCGCATCTAAAACATTTTGCTTAAAATAAAGAGTAGATTTACTCCTTTTTATAATAATATATATCTACGTGCTTACATTGTTTCAGAGAATACTTTGTTGAAGAATGGCTGAAAAAAGTAATGTAAAGGTAGCATCAGTGCTTATTTTTCTGTTTATATAGTTCATGTTAAATGACGAAACATTTTAAGAAATAGTTTCATTGAACATCTCGTTGTAAATGCAAAAGAGATACAAGAAACTGAATCGATATTCATATGTTTCAAACTTGGTCGCTATATACTGTTTTGGTTGGCATCACGATAAACGAAAGAATAGTGATGTAGCTCTTCAAGTTGTCAGTATATCTCGGAAACTGCTAATTTTACAGAATTCTTTTATTTGATAATAAAGGTGTGTTCTAATGGAAATTTTACTTTCTCTACCACGTGTCTAGTAGAGAGGCGCTGTTTCTTATGTGAACATTCGGAACGGAGATGTCACATGACACACGTTTTCAGGCCCAATGAGTCCATGGTATTTAAACTAAGAGGGTTGTTCAATAAAGAATGATCATAATTTTTTTACGGTCATAATTTTTCGTACTAAAATTCAACCTTATATTCTGTTAGCTTAACGTGAAACAAACACGCCGTAGTAGTTTTATTGTTGGTACTCCTGGTTCCCGCCTGTGAGAAACAGGCAAGCTGAGTCATGTTCAGTATCGCCTGCCACTGCAATGGAGGTAACATGCAGTTAAAGTTGATGTTAGAGGAAGATCCGGAGTTTCTTTCAAACGTAATCACTGCTGATGAAACTTGGCTACATCATTTTGATCCTGAGAGCAAACAGCAAAGCTCAGTGTAGAAATCTCCTTCATCACCAACCCACAGAAAATCAAAAGTGGTTGCTTCTGCTGGAAAAGCTATGGTCATCTCATTCTTTGATATTCATGGAATAGTTTATCAGCATGTTGTACCTGCACACACATCAGTAACTGGACAATACTACAGGGATGTCCTGAAAACATTGCAAGTCCATATCAGGCGCAAAAGATCACATAATGCAGGCTGGATGCTGCACCACGATAATGCGCGGCCGCATATTGCCAATGTTGTTGCTGAATATCTTGCAAAAATCAACGTGAAGTGCATCCCTCACCCTCCCTATAGTCCGGCTTTAGGCCCATGTAACTTTTCTAAGCCCTAACTTGAAGAAACGCCTTCGTGGGAGGCATTATCGGTCATCAGAAGCAGTGGTGAAGGCTGCGGAGGCGATTTTGAAGGATCTCTCAAAAACTGGTTTCCAGCATGTCTTTGAAGACTGTCAGAAACGCTGGGACAAGTGCATCGCATTCAGGGGAGACTATTTTGAGAAGGACCATCAAAATTATGAGGATGAGTAAAGGTACGTTGTCCAAAAAAAAAAAAAGTGTGATCATTCTTTATTGAACAGCCCTCATATTTTTCGTGTTTGAGTTAATTCGTTCATAGGTGTACAAGGGCTGACACACGCACACCACTTCCTTTACTGAAGAACGTAATGCTCGATATGGTGGTCCATAAATTCTAAGAATATATCAGGTTTTTGTTTACCATTTTACAAAATTATACTGGGGTCATTCAGACTGAAGAGGATGTCTAGAAAATCCAAGGCATATGTTTTATTAGATGTATGAATATATTAAATAAAAGTTTTTATGTTCATTATTTGGACATTAATATTACAAGTGAGAGAAATTTGACCCGAGAAGTTAACCATCAAGTTGTAAAAGCAACGAAAATATCTGTATGTGTTAATGAATTAGTGTGGAAAAATAAATACATGAGAAAGGAAACAAAAGTCAAACTTTATAAAGCAGTATTTCGACCAGCGATGATCTCTGCTTTCTAAACGAGCATAGATCACAAGTACGAGAAGAATGGTGGAAGCAACTGAAATGAAGGTGCTAAGGAGAATAGCTGGTAAGACATGTATGAAAGAGTAAAAAATAAAGAAATTAGGGAGCTGTGTGAGATCCAACCTGTGACTGAATGGATGAAAAGAAGAAAGAGGATGTCTGACGACGAATGGTAAAAATAGTGAGTGATAAGAATTCGGAAGGAAGAAGAAGTCCAGGATGACCGAGAAAAGGATGGAAAGAGTGTTTGATTCAAATATAGAACAGGCGATAAAGAGAAGAAGAAAAAGATGTTGAACAAATATAACCTTAAAGGTAAATACAAATTCTTCACGTTTTATAACTTGGTGTGCGTCATTTTCGTGATAATTTTCGTGTCGTATTTTTAGAAGATTAAGTAATAAGTTTGATATCCTTCTTTGGAAATCTCGATATGAAAGTTTTGGAGTAAGTAAGTAGCACATGCATATTTGTATAATGTCGATATTGGGTTGAGAAAACGCTGAGTAAATTGTGAAAACTGCTGGAGAAGATAGAAATGTGGAGTAATCCCCAAGTGTATGGACTTACATTTCCAACAGATCAGCATGTCCCACGGTTTTTTGTGCCTGCCATCTTGTGAATGGGTCCCACTTCGCTGACTCGCTCGGTCACACAGGAAGAGCAAACCTAACAGCTGTGGATCCTGTTCCACATCCTGTAAGGCCAACTTATTGCATACTTACATCTACATTATTAATTCTCCCGCTTATTGGAAAATACCATTCCAATGGCCCTATAATACACCAAATATCGAGCGAAAGACCAATTGGTCATCCATAATAGATTAGAGATACAATATTAGTGGTGTAGAGGAATCACAAAAATCACTCAACCTATTTTGATAACTCCTTCACTACAGAAATGCCTCATTCTTTGTGACAGACTTGGTTAATAAATCACCTTCGATTTGAACGGATTTACAACGCTCTTGTACTTGAATGCAAATGCATTTGACTGCAAAAGAAGACGTTTGCGAAGGTGTCGACGTTAGAATGCCATGGAACAGAAATTATTGTTGTTGTTGTTGTTTTCAAATACTAGGCTTTGGCAATGAAGCCATTGGCTCTCTCGCTCTCCAATATTTTATGTAGTGGGTCTGGCAGGTAGGGCTTCACAGGTTAAAAGATGTTCTTGAGTCATTTCCTCTTCTTTGTTGCACAGAGGACAATTTGGACTTGTATAAATTCCTATTCTGTGTAAGTGTTTGGCCAAATAATCATGTTCCGTAAGGAATCTAAAATTTGCTACTGCAGCTTTACGTGGGATCTCTGGAATAATTTCTGAATTTTTAATTAAAATGTTCCTTTTTTTGTAATTTTACGTCCTACAACGTTGTCATATCGGACGATAATGGAATGGGTGAAATGGTGCTCAAATGAGCCCGGCGTCCATAGAGATTAGAGTTTCCCGACATTCCTCTTTCAGGTTAAGGGAAAACCTCGGAAAAATCCTTATCCAGGTAACTCACCCTGACCGAGATTCGAACTCGGGACCTCTACCATCTACGCTACCGAGGCGGACAGGAGATGAAGATGATCCAAGCTATTGCATCATGACTGACGAAGAAATTGTGGAAAGTGTAAACAATGCAACGGACACCGGTAGCGAATCTGAGGCTAGGAATGTGGATTTCGAAAAGTAGAAAGTGAAACTAGGTGAGGGTAAACAGCATTTGAATTGTGTAATAGACTTTGTCGAGAAAACTGACAATAAACAGATTTCCGCATACTATCACCATATGAGGAGTTTTCGTGATCTCACTGTGAAAGCGATGTGTGATAAACTACAAATAAAACTGATAACTTCTTTAAACCAAAGAATGTATAATTAAAATCAGGTAGGCATATTGCATATTACGTCCTAATAAAATTATACAATACATACTGCAATTTCATTCAAAATTTTTCTCTGTGGTGTTCATTTTACTTAATCCGGGATTTTGATGATCCGGACAACATTAAACAGTGTCAAAACCTGTGGGTAATCGCTGTTCTAATTTTATAGATGCGTTCACTGAAATATCTGGATGCCAAAACTTACGAAAACTCTCGTGTATGCGCATTTTCCTCTATTTCTCTTCTATTTACGTTATGATGTAATCACGTGCTATTTGTGTAAAGAGAGAAGCCTGCTGACAGTAAAAATCATTGTATCTGTGTCTTATCTTAACTGAGATGTTCTTCTGGATGGTTCCAAAGAGGTTAACTTGGTAGCCAGGGAATGTAGAATTTAACTTAGTTGTTTATGTTAGGAATATCTCTTTATGTGAAAATTACAAGTTTACATGTTATTAAATAAGTATGGGACAATAAAGAAGATACAATTGTGCCTTACTCGACCATTCCATCTGAGAATTCTTCCACTGGTAGTGTAAGGAAGTCAGGTACTATGTCCATGTTTTGCATGCTTTAATATGAACATCAGGGGATTTTTCATGTTATAAATAACCGCGGCTATAGGAAATTACATTTATAAGGGCAATGACCAGGATTCACGTAAAGTACCTCTAGATTATTGTATACTAATTTCATAAAGCAGTGGAAGGTAAATGAGATTAATTACGTTGTTCGACTTTGGGCAGACAGATAGCAGTAATGGGGATTAAAACAGTCAAACCAAAGTTACAAATTAGGATACTTATGCCCGATTTTACCATCAGATGTTAAGACTTAACACGAGTTTAGCAATAGTTGAAACAAAATTTGCATTTCACCAACACCTGTTAGCGTAACACTCGTGTTAAATCTCTTGTTAAACTAACAAGCCAAATTTCTGATGCCAAGTCCTTAACAATTGTAAATAGTCAAGATGGCGAGCATGAAGTCTGCTGTTGATATCGATTTGCTATATTTAAGGCCGTCTAAATGTCATTCGTAATAGAGTACGGCCTATGAGGAGAAATGATTTTGAGGAGCTATCCGAAGAAAATTTTTACTGAGGTATAAAACTGTCGAAACATGTTGCTATGAAGGTTACTGCGGAAGTACAAGAGAAATGTGTAGTGTTTAACGCCCGCTTTTACTACATACGGCACCGCAGGCGATGACACTGATGATACATGAGATGAAGATGCAGCACCGGTGGAATGAAATGGCGGGGGAAACCGGAGATCCTGGAGAAAACCCGCTCCAGCGCCGTGTTGTCCATCACAAATCTCACTTTGCGGTTGCCTGGGATCGAACCCGGGCCGCCTTGGTGAGAGCCAAGCGGTCTAACCACTGAGCCACGGCGCGGCCGGAAGTACAAGAGAGGTTAGAACATGCAGCGAAAGGAATATGGCGATCTCGCCTTTGCTTCAAGTATTAATAACTTTGCGATTTTATAATTCACTGAATTACGTGGATAATACACTGTCCACCTCCCGCCTTGAAACGTTCAAGTCACTTGTGCTTCTTCGCACTTAGTTTTAAATTTATGTAATACTGAGTTAGAATATGCATCGAAAGGAATATGGCGATCTCGCTTTTGCTTCAAGTATTAATAACTTTGCGATTTTATAATTCACTGAATTATGTGGATGATACATTGTTCACCTCCCGTCTTGAAACGTTTAAGGCACTTGTCCTTCGCACCTCGTTTTAAATTTACGGTATACTGACAAGTTGTTCGGTGCTTCTAGTAGTGACACATGCATTTTAATTAAATTCGTTTCCAATATTTTTCCCGTGACATCTTTCTCTTTTACATTCACGGCATCCGTCCTCTTATTTTCTACGATATCCTTACACTTCGTCTCCAAATTAATTAACAATTCTTTCTCCATCGATGAGAAATTTGTCTCACGGCTTTATTTATGATTTTGTTCAACCGCCATTTTTCAGCTGTGTGCAGACGAAAATGAAAACAAAAGCGCATCGCAGTACGTTCAGAAAATAATACGACTCATCCATAACCTTCTATAGCTGTGATATTTACAAGTTTCTTGGTGTTAACACAAGTTTAACATTTTCAGAAAACAGATTGGTGAAATGCAAGAAATTTAGCGGCTTTGTTAGTGCTGTGACAATTGTTACGTTACATTTGTTAACGTCGATTTTAACATTGTTGGTGAAATCGGGCATAAATCTATAATTAGTTAATTCTAATGTTATGTACTTGGCTGTTTATTAACAGTGGTTGAGGTATCAAAATGACTGGTCACCGCTAGGCTTAAAAATTTGATGTTGCTTTTATATTATTTTCTGTTTTCACTCTTCCAAAAACTATTTCTATATCCTTTTGTTCCATCTACTTCTTGTCAATTGAGATAATTACATACAAGTGTTTTAGCTAATGCCTTATTCACTAATCAGAATTTAAATCGACAGTTTAAACCTGGTGCTCGCAAATTAGTAACTGATATTTTTTTCTGGCGCATACCTATATTTTTATACTTTTTTGTTGTAATTTACGTCCTCCAACGTTAAGTCGTATCGGACGATGAATGGAAATGATGAATGAATGGGTGGAATGATGCTGAAATGAGCCCAGGTTCCCTAGAGCTTAGAGTTACTGACAGTCGTCTTTCAGTATAAGGCAAAACTCCGGAAAAAAACCTTATCCAGGTAACTCACCCTGACCGAGATTCGAGCTCGCGACCTCTTGAACGTGAGGCAGACACCATACCATCTACGCTATCGAGGCGGTGCTTATATCTTAAGGTCGACTAGTGACATACTGGAAGTATACGGGGAGGTTAATAATTATCGTGAGCAAACGAAGGTTACTGGCATTCGGGAGGTTGTGGGTTCTATTCCGGCCACGCTCACTAAGGGTTTTCTCTGATGGCAAGGCAGATCTGCAGTGGTGTTTCTTCTACCACAAATTTCCTTTCCCTAATTTCCAATCATTTCGCTTCCCCATTCATGTTTCAGGTAGGTTTAGGATAGGTGCAGAATCGCTGTTTGGCGGTGGCGTAAATAGCAACCTTCTCTGAACCGCCTCAGGTGGGTCGAGTTGTTTCCGCAAGAGGCAAGCCTCTTTGAATATCCTGCCATGAAACCGGACCATGAAGTGTGGAATCATTAAGGGGCCTCCATGCCTTTGGTTTTTTTTTCTTTTTTTTTATACATTCTTCCCTGTTAGGTTGTAAATGCATAAGATCCACGTTTTGTTGAGTTACAAGTTGTCCCCTCCTTTCCTGGACGTAGTCATCGTAATACGAGCAGCGAATGAATGTGTAGTGTTTAACGCCCGCTTTTACTACATACGGCACCATAGGCAATGACACTGATGATACATGAGATGGAGCACCGGTGGAATGAGATGGCGGGGGAAACCGGAGATCCCGGAGAAAACCCGCCCCAGCGCCGTGTTGTCCACTACAAATCTCACTTTGCGGTCACCTGGGATTGAACCCGGGCCGCCTTGGTGAGAGCCAAGCGGTCTAACCACTGAGCCACGGCGCGGCCCACGAGCAGCGAGGACATAAGGATCACATTTTAATATAAAATAGTGTATATAATGTGACATCGGTAAAAAAAGAAAATAAACTTACATGACACTAAAGCGGGGGGGGGGGGGGGGGGGGTGACGGCGAAAGAACACCGCAGAAGGCAATGTTTCCAATTTTGCTTCGAAACTACCCCAGGAAGGGGAAGGCCCCAAGGGCGACCGAACCCTAGAGCCGAGTGCCCAACCATATTTGGAATCCCTAAAAATTTCAGATTGAACTCATTCGATGCTGTTCAAACCTGTCTCTGAACCCAGGCCCTCTACCGAGGAGGCCTTCAAAATTGCAGCAAAATCGTCCAGGCCGCAAAGTACATGATTCTTTATTTCTGTAACAACTAACGATGGTTACAGTAAATGATAAGAAAATCGTGATAGAAAAAAGAAGTACCCAAACAATTTGCCTACCAACCCGTATAGGGGTGGGTGGTAGTCAGGAATCGAGCTTCGGACTTCCTGAATGCAGAGACCTTGACGCAGAACAATAATTTCTCACTATAAGATGAATAGATTATACACGTGTCGATGTTTCGCTTCGCCAATTTTAAGTATTAAATCACCATTCTTTTATTTCCCGTGATGTCATACAAAGTGTATGAAATTTCAAAGCAAGCATATGGCGTCCCACTTTCTAAATATGTGGTACTTAAAACGAAATATGTAATGTAACTACCATAAAGGAGGTGAAATTTCTGCCAGGTTTGGTGAAGCTTTCCCAGAAAGGTATTTCCAGTTTGTGTTGATTCACGCAGACTGACGCATGCGCATTGTGCTTGCACGTTCTTGTGAATGAAGGGCAGTAGCAGAGTTTTTTGAATGAGACTACATTCTTGGCACTGTTTCCGTCGTGGCTAAATATGGAACTGCTCCCGTCACACAGCTGTAGAAACCAGACGAGCATCGATCAGAGGCTGGTGTGTATGCAAGCAAATTGTGACGGAAAGCAGCCTTAATATTATAATATTTAATAAACTTTTGTGTGATATATCGTAGGCTGCGTATTAAGTTTCAACAGGACATTCGCTAACTGTAAACAGGAAGGTTAGAGTCAAAACACGTACTGCTCTCTGAGAGGTTTATTGGTGTTTAAAGCTGAAGAAAAATGTGATAAATTAGATTACAGTTTATGTGCTAAAAGCTTTCGGAAGCTGCTGCTTCCACCTTAGATGGATGAGCAGGAAAACAATTTCTTTTTTCTACTTAGCAAGCAGAGACGATATTTCACTCTATCCAATATCACATACCGAGACTTGGTTAGAAATAGTTTGTTGTCTCAATAATTTGGTGGGAGGGGAAGCATCAGTTTTGGAATAGCCTTTAAAGTTCTCTTCATTGTGAATCATTTTTGTGTGGCTGGTAAATCAAAATTTTACTACATAAAAATGTGGATCACGTTTAAGTTCACACTTGTGGTGTTTTTTTTAACTAAGTATTCTTTTTTATTGGTTTTAAATGAAAAGTCATTCGTTTTCTCTCTCTCTCTCTCTTTCCTTCTTTCTTTATCTCCTCCTATGTCTTTCTCTCTCTATTCCTCTGATTTTCTCTCCCCCTCCCTTTTCTCTTTCACTCTATTTTACGCTTTGCCTTTCCTAGATGTACACATAGAACTGAATATCAAAGTTATCGCGTACCATTCAATTCTTAAACGGTTTTTATATACTTTGATTGTTTAAACTGGTACATTGCAAAATGAAAACAAGTATTGTAATGACCTACTTTATCGCACTCAATGCAGAAAAGTTGAAAATTAATGCGTGTCCCATAGTTACCGCAGTTTTATACTGCATTAAAGACATGATTTCGTACATGGCCCTCTACATCCAACTATCGACTAGAAAATCAATGTATGTAGCCATCATACACATTTTAAGTTAAAAATATGTTTTATCAAAGTCGATAGAACGTTATACGATATTACTCTACTGGATAGCAGACTCGACCTACGATAAAAGTCAGTGTAAAAAATAATTTTTATAAATGTCTGTCTCGATTAAAGGAAGGAGATAAAAGAATTTGCTTTTTAGGGCTGGTTTGTTGAATGGGTAGAGAGAGTCATTTGAATATTAACAATGTTTTTTTTTTCTGGCACCTATCTGTAACGGGTAGAATGTGTAGTGTTTAACGTCCGCTTTTACTATATGCGGCACTGCAGGTGGTGGCACTGATGATGCATGAAACGATTTTTTTTTTTTTTGTAATTTACGTCCTCCAACGTTGTCATATTGGACTGTGAATGAATTAGGTGAAATGCTCAAATGAGCCTAGGGTCCATGGAGCTTAGAGTTACCTGACATTCGTCTTGAAGGACAAGGGGAAAACCCCGGCAAAAACCTTATCCAGGTAACTCACCCTGACCGAGATTCGAACTCGGGACCTCTTGAACGTGAGGCACACATGCTACCATCTACGCTTCCGAGGCGGGCACATGACATGAAGATGGAGCAGCATTGTAATGGCGGGGAAACCGGCGATCCCCAAAAGGCCGCTCTAGCGCCTGTTGTCGACCACAGATCCCAATTTCCGGTCACTGGGTTAGAACCCGGGACGCTTTGGTGAGAGTCAAGCGTTCTAACCACTCAATCATGGCGCGGCCCAGTAAAGGGTAGGGGAAACTTGCATCTCCGCCTCTCCCCAAAAATGTCATAAGTGGAAATATATGACTTAAGGTTTATTTTATTCATTTTTTATTTTATTTATTTATTTTTTTGGGTTGTAATTTACGTCCTCAAACGTTAAGTCATATGGGACGATGCCCGCCTCGGTAGCGTGGTGGTAGCATGTCTGCCTCACGTTCAAGAGGTCCCGAGTTCGAATCTCGGTCAGGGTGAGTTACGTGGATAAGGTTTTTCCGGGGTTTTTCCCATATCCTGTAAGAGGAATGTTGGGTAACTCTAAGCTCCGTGGACCCCGGGCTCATTTGAGCATCATTTTTCATTCGTCCGATATGAATTAACTTTGGAGGACGTAAATTACAACAACAACAACAACAACAACAACAAAATTGGGACGATGGATGAAATGGGTGAGTGATGTTCAAATGACTCCGGGGTCCATAGAGACTTAAGGATGCGGAAGAAAATTGTAAAATGTGTGTTGCATCTTTGTTTGTTTCTGTCTGTCTGCTCTCTCTCTCTCTCTCTCTCTCTCTCTCTCTCTCTCTCTCTCTCTCTCTCTCTCTCTCTCTCTCTCTCTGTGTGTTTGTTTGTGTGTGTGTGTGTGTGTGTGTGTGTGTGTGTGTGTGTGTGTGTGTGTGTGTGTGTTTGGCATTACCACCCCAAAATAAAACGACCAATACTCGAATCCCCATCATCTCAACGTTTTTTTCAAAAACTCTCGTAAAGATTAGCATTAAACCACATGTTTAAATATCTATAGGCTGTGAAATGTTCAAGTACTACAGTTAGACCTATATATATTAATTTATACCTTATATCAAGTCATTTTAATACATTAAACCTTTTCCTGCCATTTTAGTTGACTATAATCCGAGACGCCAAATATGGATGTGTGATTTTGCTCCGTGCTGGTTTGCAACACACATTACAGTGGTTTACCGCGAATTGAGGCGCGCCTTATTTCAATACAATCACTGTGAGATTGGGATTCGTATAATGGCAGGATATTACCTGTTACACCCCTTCCTTTCACATTGTCCACAAGCGTCTGACTTACAGCAGTGGGCACATCATCAGAATGAAGTACCTACTCAGAATGGTGAGCAATCGAACTTTTTATGATTATGCGGAATTGCGATTCCAGGAAGAGAAAGTCTTAAATAATCCAAACACGTGACTGTCTATATACATTATAGACTGTTCTCTCAATATTCTATTAAATCTGTACTGAAATTATAAAGAAAGTAAATTTGTGTGTATGTACGTATAAGACAATATGAAACATTTTGATGATGTGTTTACCATTAAAATTACCGTCTCCCAGACGGTCTCAGGCTGTATACTGTTTCCAGCATTTGGGGAGTGGGAGTGACTTTGTCACCAGCTTTGTGTCCCTTTTCGTTTAATATAGATTAATGTTGGGACTTTATATCAAATAGGACACATTTTTAATGACGTTGAGCCCAAAGAGATTAATGACAAAGTTTAAAATATTCGTTTTTACTGCCACTTAACATAATTCGTATTTTGCCGAGACTTCGCCAGCGTCACTTCACGAATGTTAACTAGTTCAATTTCCCCCGTCCTCTCACTTCCTTTGCGTGTTAATGAAATACGCACGACACAGCCTCTTCTTCCGGACTGTTCATTCGCTGTTGGCCTACCCAGAAAGTCTGGAATTCCGTGCAGATAAGCAGTTACTCTAAGTTGTCAAAAACTGGCTCGGAAAACGGACTTAAACGCACTCGCTGTGCTGCTCACTTGCTTAATTCACTCATTCCGTAAGATTCACTTAAGGGCATTGGAAGGTTATTTTAACCCAGACAAGGCTAATTTTTTCCAATATTAAAATTTGAATATATAGAAAACTAAGCATTATCAGAAATTGAAATTCGGTATGATTACTGTATAAGGACGTGTGCATTTAACTACTGTATAATATTTAAATTGCGCTCACATAGGTCCATGCAAAAGGGGCATAAATCAGACCGTGTGTCCTGAAAAAATATTGCACCCTATATTTCAGGTGCACTTTACTTGAAGGAATTTAAAGCTACATGCACCAAGTTTTATCCTAAATAACCTTAGATACAGTTTTATAATATCGGCTAAATGAAAATTACATATAGTTTATACTATGCACATGAAAAATTAATTAGTTTTGAGTAAAAAAAAAAAAAAAAAACACATAATATTTTCAAGGACTGAATATTTGTTTTCATCCATTTTATAAATCACATGAATATAAATGTTAGCCGAATGTGTTCAAGGAACATTGACAAATAACCACTACAAATTTGTGTCAATATATTTTATAGTTTTTGAGAAAATGCACCTAAAGTATGAAAAATAAAGGTTTTGGGAAATCACGATCAAAGATTAAGCACCATTCTCAGGAAGTGGGCGTATCATTACGCCGCCATCTTTAAATTGACGAATTAAAGGGCTTTAATACCAGCTGACAACCTGTGTTATATATATATATATATATATATATATATATATATATATATATAATTTTAAAGCTGAAGAATTATGTAATTTTTTAACATTAAAAACAAAAAATGGAATTTTTGAAAGCTATCGACCTCCCAGTGCCCTTAACTTGCGAGAGCGCTCTAGATGTAGGCATTGAAATTTGTACATACTCCTAGAACATTCGAGGGAACGCAACCTCTAGAAGATTGTAGTTATCTGGCAAAACTGATTGCAGGTGTTTACGCTGGGCGAGCGCGCGGTTTATCAGTTTACCGTTCTGTCTGCCCGACGCCGACCTGGCCCACAACTGCTGCGTAAAATTCTGTAAAGTTGAGTTATGTTACTAGGTTTTATTGAGGGGCTGTATATCATCGATATCGCCACATTTTCCTGATATTTCACTGAAGATGTATCAGATGATATTTCTAGCCGTGTCTGATAAAACCAGATGCATTTGCGATCTATACAGTGACAAACATGAATAGTAAATAGTTTCCATTTACGTCTTCTTGCTGATGAACTAAAACTTTGGGTTATTATTGCCAACCCAAATTCAGTTGCCAGCTTCAGTGTAATATCTGCAATGAAGTATATTTTCGGACCGAACTTCTTAAATCAAACTATCGATTGCATATAAATGATTTGATGAATATTCGTATAAAGAAGCAGAAGAAAAGTTGAAAATTTAGATAAAAATTGTATGCTTTTACAAATGCCTTTTCTATGTTCTTAGGTTTTATCAAAGATCTTCGTGTCGAAATCCTGTAAGATCGCCACTGTTGGGTTTTAAACGATTTTTCACTGTGAAATATGTTGTATTGCACACGCTAATTCTTTAACTCATCATTCACAATGAGCTTTTTATCAATTATTTTTTATCCTTTTAGTGCAAAAACGTGTGTTTTCAGTAAAATCTCGATACCTGTGGAATGCAATTGTGCACATGGCAGTGGAAGTAAAAAGCTATCATAAGAATCGCTTGAGGAAGAGTGAATGCATCTCATATTCTTGAAATCTCGGTTGGAATGTTCGAAGGTCCCCTAACTATCTGAGGTAGGTAAGCGGCAAAAGCGGAAGTTTTTCTTTATGGGAAGAAACGTCGAACATTATGTGGTTGCAGCTGTACGGATCGCATTTCTGCCTTTTGAGAGTTGACGTAATTGTCTACTTATCCCCTCAAAATGAGGACAGACATTTCCCCATTTTGGTAAAAACATTCCGCGCCTTTGATCATAAACCCGCCCTGCTACCATTGCATGAAGATCCTCCAGAGTGCTAAATGGAGCATTTTTTGTGCCACACAAGAGAATGAATGCCCATCCATCGCGTATTTGGTTGCACTTTTTCACCTTAAAGCCAGTAAAACACAACTTTCAGCTGCAACCAAACTTTTTTTTTCGTAGTTGATCCTATATTTAATCTTCCATACCTGTATCTTATTTCACTATTCTCTGAAGGACTTCCGATGTTTTGGGTGTAACAGCAAAGTTTGGGGTCATATCTGCAGGGTTTCCTCTTCCTTTCTGAGATAATAGCTTTTCAACAGTATTATCTTCATTTTATAAATCAATCTGATATCCAAACTACAGTTTACAAGTCCCACGTTTTTAAACCTTTCTGTCTGTATTTTACGCCCATTTACCATTAAAAATGTCATATGCTCCAGTACACACCTACAATTTTAATATTCAGCTTTCCCCTTAGATATATGAGGTTGCCCAAATAAAATTAAAAAAAAGCACCGATCTGTTACATTCACGTATCTCTACCTCTCTCTACCTCTACCTAGCGTAGGTGGTAGCGTGTCTGCCTCATTCAAGAGGTTCCGAGTTCGAATCTCGGTTCGGGTGAGTTACCTGGATAAGGTTTTTCCGGGATTTTCCCTTTCCTGAAAGGCGAATGTCGGGTAACTCTAAGCCCCAAGGACTCCGGACTCATTTGAGCATCATTCCACCAATTTTATTCACCCGATGTGACTTAACGCTGGAGGCCGTAAATTTAAAAACAAATGTTCCTACCTCTTTCTCAGCAAACGTTTCCTACGAAAACTGTTCTACCACTCATTACTTTTGTCCATTCCACATTTATAGAAATTTATTTCGTACATATTTTCTTGTAGGTACAATGGCGATAGCAGAATACAGTAGGGTTAAGCGATAATTATATATTTTAAGAGCGGGTCACTATGCGATGGCTTTGAAATTCCATTCTTTTTGCATGGCCGTGAGAGAGAGAAGGATAACATATAAGGATTTCCCATTTAGAACAGTACATTACAAAGTAATAACAAGAATTATCTCTGAAATCGTTAAGTCCACTCATACATAATGTATCTACTTTTTTCTAAAAGGTTTCTATTCAGGAATTCGAAAGTGTATATTTTCAGCGAAAAGTCATATCGAATTTCTGTACGGAATATAAACTTAGGAGGTAGAGAATGTAGAAATGCTCAACTAAAAGCAGCTAAAATAATTTTGAATACACCTCATATGAAAAAATAATTTAAAATTCAGATGTTAAATTTCAACAAATTTTAGCATATTTAGCATATCGACCTTAATCTGTGGTCGATTTTTATCGATCAGTTTAAACGCAGGTGGTAAAATAAATATCATTAGATTTTGTATTGATCTCTTTAGAATGGCATTTGAGATCTTGCAACGCTGAGAAGCGATGACAACTTAAGGCGTGTTTCTGTTGAGCAAGGAGTGAAGTACGACGTGATTCTTCAAAGTTCAACAAGAGATGATGTGAGGTACCGATAATGGTATCCTTGAGACGCAGTTCCGAGATGATATCCTTGTATTAACGACCATCAATAATAACTACCATCCTTGAACTCGTTTGCATGGCCTCTTGTCAATATTTCACTGCAACTCGATGCACTATTCAAATTGCTTATTAGCAGGAACAATGCAGGCCATATGCCAGGTGATTCCGTTTGTTCGGCACACCGCCTGGGGTCGTACAACCGATATTCACAATGTTTTCCTTATTCTATTGTACGATTAAAAATTACTGATCATGTTAAACTTGTTTTAAATGGCTGAGAGAAACAAATTATATATCCGGTTTAAAATGTAATACAGTAATAGTGAAATATCTGACAATTTAAAACAAAATTTTCAATAAGGAGGCCTTAAGGAAAAAACTACCGTTTGATTGAAATAATTTTTTGTTAGTACAGTGAAACCTCGCTTAATCGAAACGGCGGAAAAGCGAAAAAATCAGTTATGTTGAACTCATATGACTTTCATGTGCTTTTGTTGTACAAATTATTCTTATAAACGCGTATTATTTTAGTGCTGCGTGATTTAATTGATTAACCGAAACGATTAATCGATTAATTTTTTATTTTAGATTAAATATTAAAAAATTTAATCGAATAATCGAGTCGATTAAAATAAATCGATTACAATAGATATTATTCAAAACTGTTTTAACCAAATTTGGCCCTCTTTGTTTTGATGTATTGCTTCCAACGTAAACAGCCTTTCCAACGCATCAAGCTTTCACTAGACACGCAATGTTCTTTGAACCTAAAGATAATATAACTCCTGAAGAAATCACTAAAAGAAATCACTCTGAACCCCGAGAGAGTCTAAATAACACTTCTGTTGTGAAATATTCTAAGAGGTACATAACTACATACATATGCTGACAGTTCTTTCTTTACAGCTTGTATGTGACAACATAGCATATACAGCTGATTATCGCTTGCTAGCATAAACTGAGCTGTACAACCCTGAACCGAACACTTCGCTTACGCAGCTGTGGAAACAGTAGCTGATCCCTCTTTCCAGGGCTGGTGGTGGTGTAACTTTGCTGTAAACTGCAGTAGGCCAGTAACGTTTCTGAGCTCGTGACAGTGAGTGAAAGTTTTGTGTTAAAAAGTTAAAATAAGGAAAAACGTTATAAAAAGCAACTGCATGCCAGTGTCACAAATCGTAGTAGATATTGATATAGTACGTTACAAAATAATTACTTACAAAAATATTGTAGATCTAATTCAATGCATATATAAAGCATGTTCACTTGATGCAAACACAAATTTTGAATCTAAATATTTAAAAGTTTCACAAATAATGAAATGTACACCATGATTTAACATGAACATACTTAGGATTTTAACACAATGCACTTTTTGATATAAGTTGTATGCTTTATCTAACTTGTTATGCAAAAGAGGATTTTAATGGCTATTTCCAGAAAAGCCAAGATCTACAGGTCATTTCAGAGGAAAATATGTTGAACATATGGTATATTAATCAAAACCGTTGAAGCTGTTTGTGATAACATCAAAATGCATGAAGATCTTTCCTCGTAAAGGGTTGTATGAAATGGGAGGGGGGAGATTTTCCTGAAAATCTTTGTGTGGCATCTGTGGCAGATGCTGAACTTAATACTGTGTTTGATTTTTGAACGGCTTTGGTTTTTCAGTTTGTTGTGCGTTTAAGTAATTTTATTAAGTTCACAAAGTCTTTAAACATGCATTTCTGGGGGGGGGGGTGAGAGGAACTGGCTCTGCTTCCATAGATACGTAGTATAGAATGTGAAAATTATGATTTTATGAAATAGTATTTTTAAATATTGGTAAATAATATTGTAATAGTGTACACAGCAAATGTTTATAGGACTATAAATAGCAAATTGTAACTTGAAGTTGACACTTTAGATCAGCCAAACGAAATAAACTACATTGTTTTTTGGTTTTAAGCCAAAATTTCTCGTTATAAGTTTTCTTGAAAAATAATTCAACATTGTTTTGTGTCAAACCCCATTAATAGTTTTATTTTCCATTGCCACAAACAATACGAGTTGAGTGAAAGTGAGCTTATGTTGATTCTATTTAGTTATATTTTTGATTGCCGTATATTAGTGAGTCGCTACCCTATACTCATGCACGAGGAAGTCGCTTTTCAATAATTTGCGGAAGACGTCTTATGTGACTTAATCCTTTCCCTGCGTCTATAAGATACAGTAGCTAAGAAAGTTACTTTGGGAAGCATCTCTACTTGTTTACAGGAGTCAAAGTAGAATTCATTTACATAGGTTATTTTGAGTATAACACCGCTTATTGGTACATGTTTATTTCAAGACTTGATGAGAGCTGGGTATTGAATCAGGGGGAATGGGGCCACTGTTTCTGTTCCAAAGTGTACTTGGCAAGAAACCTTGCTTTATGTCAGGTAATGTTTCAAGAACGCCTGCAGGAACAAAAACTACAACCGCGCCTCGCTGTGTTCTGGACGTCATTTGCACTTTGCAGTCTTTGAACTGTGGGCTCAGGAAATGCCACGTCAAGTTGTTGACATGTTTATCACCGTCTGCTGATGACAGAAGAACTTTAGTCTGTTCATTCACGCGATTTCTGCTCACTGGTGCAAAAACTGCCATCTCCTGTCCATTTCAGCATATTCGTAGTCGTGTTCACCACCAAATATTTTAGTGCAAGTAATTTTGTCCAAATCATCGCAAATAACCAATGAACTCAACGAGAAGCTCTTCAGCGGAAGTGCAGTTCAGTCAGTTGCTCTATCAATGCTTGACATCTGAAACATCCCACAATATGCAGACAAATAAACAAAAGCCAAGTACCAAGAAGCAACATTTAATATTATTTATCTCATGAGTACTGTTCAGAAATAAATGACTAGCACCGTGAGGCTGTAACCTTCTCACTAAAGTGGGAACTTCTAGTTCTCAAGATATACGATCATTCAAAAAGCGCTCCGGTTTTCTTACGTCTAATTATGAACTTAGGTTTTTAAAAACACACTAATAAAATTCATAAACATGTTCATCACACCTTCCGATTTCAACTATGGTGAATGATGGGCATATTAGTTATCTCCTCTGCTAGAACACCCCATTCTTGAAATTCGCTATTACTGCCTGACAAGTTTCTACTTGGATTTCGCCGATTACTCTTCGATTTTACTCCTTTAAGTCACGGATGTAATGGGTTTAACATAAACCAATGATTTAAGAGTACCTTAAAAAAATTGACAGGGAGTTAAGTGACATGATCTTGGAGGCCATTGATGGTCAGCATTACGTGAAATGAGGCGATCAGGGATTCGCGTGATTGGACACTATCAGCTGCTGCATTAACTGAAATTTATAAGGGTGGTAATGGAGATCATACTGCAGGACTTTATGTACTGAAGAACATCCTCTCCCCATTGTAATAAAATGTAGTAGAAAAACTAAGCTCAGGGTGCGACAGTCTATATAGGGCCAGGACCTGCCAACGCGACTGCCGGTCTCACACCCACACACATAAGGTAGAGGTGGGCAATCATCCAACGGATACGATTAGAAGATGTGGTCAGCATCTTGGCATACCCCAGGCGAAATGTGAGCTTTCGTGAACAGAACCGCTTGCCTATCGTAAGCTCAATTTCCTCCGGTCCTATACCCGGGACTTAAAATCCGCACCCCAGGGTTGGGATCAATCCCGGGCCGCTTTCCGTGACAGGGAGCCAAGACATGATGCATTAGCCCACTACGCCACGGCGCAGGACAATAGAATGTCTTGGATTTTATTTTGAATAAAGACGATTGAACTGTGTTTGTTTGGTTACCTCCAACGTTAAGTCATATCGGACGATGAATGGAATGGGTGAAATGATACTCAAATGAGCCCGGAGTCCATGGAGCTTAGTGTTACCCGACATTCGTCTTTCAGGATAAGGGAAATTCCCGGAAAAACCTTATCCAGGTAACCCACCCTGACCGAGATTCGAACTCGGGACCTCTTGAACGTGAGGCAGACATGCTACCACCACGCTACCAAGGTGGGCGGACACATTTGTGTTTACTATAGACATTGTTACATCCTTAGCAATAACAGCATATTTAGTTATATTACTTTCTATATCTTGTTGCAGTTATTTTAGATACTTCATGTTTTCTTAGGAACAGTCAAAGATATTAGTATTGGTAATAAAATTACAAAAAATTAAATGTAAAGTAGGTAATGGTGTAACCATGACAACGTAATATAAGAAGTTGTTAAATGTTTTAAACAGATTTTGTTCTGCTTATGAAAGTCCTAGGGGTAATACGTGTATTTGTATATCCGAGTGTTTGCAGAAAGAATTTTGTGTGTGCATCAAAGATACATAAGTCCGCCTCGGTAGCGTAGATGGTAGCATGTCTGTCTCGGGTAACTCTCAGCTCCATGGACCCCAGACGCATTGAGCATCATTTCACCCATTTCATTTATCGTTCGATATGAGTAAATGTTGGAGGACGTAAATTACAACAACAACAAAATAAATAAATAAATAAATAAATAAATAAAATCATAAGTAGCGTGTGCGCAAGGAAATAAATAGTTCATCATGGCATCTACCGCTGGTTGTAAAAAGACAATAATATTTGTAATTGTATCAAAGAATTTAAAATTGTTTACGTGGCATTAATTTTCCATGTTTGAACAAGAAAAGTATTATCCATTCTTCAAAAATAGTAATACTATCTTTATCAGGCCCGTTACCGCGATCCTGGGAAAGAAAAAGATCTCATCGCTCAACAATTACAGATGCACTTAATTATCCCGAGTTGTAGGAGAAACTTGTAGATTTCTTCAAGATCGTCGTCACCAAAGGTGAGAAATTAATCTGCATCCACCTTCATGCCAAATAATCCTGCTTCAAGATGGTGGTGCATCAATATAGTATCTTCAAACACCATAATTGCGTATAAAAGTTTTTCTTCAACCTCCAGTACAATAAGTGGAAAAGTTATTGTATTTCACCCAAAAATTCGATACCAAGATGTCACCAACAATACCCCTTTTAAGACATTCGGAAAAACCTCTTCATCTCGAATGACCTTTGCATAACAGGTAAATCTCAGAAAATAGATAAAGACTTACTTCACAAAAAAGCTATTTCGTTAAATCACACAATTTGAAAACGCTTATACCTTTTTAATCGTCACTATGTTTCTATGTTCTTTCTTCTTATATTTCCAACGAAATGTGTAAATGAGTAATGAAGTGAAAGCCAGGTCATTGCAACATGTCAGATATTTTCTACGTTAATAGCCCTTAAGTTCATCAGGTAGGAGAAGTTTAGTTTGTAAAGTTGTCCAGCGGTTGGGTATTAAACGCGGATAAGAGCGACGTGAGAGTTGACTTGATGGTTTACCACACCCCGGAAGGAACTAACTCTCGTGGTTGAGGTTTCATCAGGCTTCCTAAAGAAACCTCCTTTTGATTTTCCTTTGGGGAAGTTTAGCACACCACAGAGATTTATAAGTACTAGATGTCTATCCGGCGTTGTATGAGCTGAACATAACAATGAGGGTGAATTTTGAAAGTCTGTAATTTGTACTTGTAACAAGTGTTGTCCAAATTGGTCATTTAGTGAGAATTTGTATCTAAGAGGTTGAAATATATTAGAGTGTACAGCTTTTTGAAGTTACAGCTATTTTTGGCAAGTGCTATAGTTAAAGTGCACGAATTTATTTCTTGGCTTTGAGCAAACAGTATTTTTATGTATAGTGGGTTAAAAATAAAATTAGAGATTCTCTTAAAAATTTAGTTTTTTATGTTTAGAATAAGAATTGTATTTTTTTGGGAGTTGTAACGTAACCTATAATTTTTGCTAGCTTCTACTGTATAATTATACAATATTCCGTGTAAACCTTGCAGATATCTACATAAGGGGTGAAAATGTGATACGGGTAGCTCTTTAGAGCTCTAGGACAGCTTATAATTTTCATGGGGCTTATTGTATAAGAATACATAGTTTCAATTATATAAACCAAAGAATTTTAGGGACTCAATAGTGATTCAGTGTAATGGTAGCTGATTATTTTTGTCAATTTCTAGGATCAAAGTATACGCAGTTTTATCAAACTCATACAGAAACCGGCCTCTTTAGTGTGGTGATAACATGTCTACCTCACATTCAAGAAGTCCCTAATTCGAATCATGGTCGAATTGGGTTATCTGGATAAGGTTCTCACAAAGGCGGCCCGGGTTCGATCCCAGGCGACCGCAAAGTGAGGTTCGTGGTGGACAACACGGCGCTGGGGCGGGTTTTCTCCAGGATCTCCGGTTTCCCCCGCCATCTCATTCCACCGGTGCTCCATCTTCATCTCATGTATCATCCGTGTCATTGCCTGGGATGTCGTATGTAGTAAAAGCGGGCGTTAAACACTACACATTTATTCTATCATTCATGGTCTGATATGATTATTTTGACAGTAAAATATGACAAATTTGATGATATGAACGCTATGCAACTCTCCCTTAAAATAACTCAATTTTAAAAATAAATAAGGCCCCCCGCATTTATGTATAACTTTGGAATCGAACTGATTAAAAATTTAGCATTAACTTTACTAAGTGGTACGTAAAAGTACTGGTCGCAGTCTTCATTATTGGTCGGAGAAGAATTAGTTACTACACCGCATCAATCCAGTACAAGTCGATTAGTAAGATGTTTGTTGTGTGTTTCATTTTCGAAAATTTTTGGGTTTATATTACGAATTTATTGTAGAATTTGTACTGCTAACCCATTACATGTAGTATGCCGCTGAAAACCAGCGGCAATTTGTAGTTTTGTAGTTTGTCGTTTTTTTAATAACTGATTACCAGTTATAGTTTACTGAATGCCAGTAATTTTTTTATTGTATTGTAATAAATGTGCAAATTTAAATAAAAAGTAGTTAAAATATAAATTTTAATTATTATGCATAATAAATTTAATAATAATAATAAATTACCATAATAAAGTGATAATAGGAACAACAATTTAGTAATAAATAATACTAGTTTAATTTTTCTATTTGTTGTAAATAATTGATAACTTTATTTTAGTATGGGTGATGTTGATATGAATAAAATGTTATTGTATGTTTTATTTGAATTGATTTGGATAAGAAATTTTGTTTATTTTTTTTATAAATTTGTTATTTATTTTACAAATGTATATCATAATTGTAATTGTGTGTTGTAAATTTATCTGAAAAGTATGTTGTATGCATGAATTATTGTGGATAAATAATAAAAGTCTAGCGTATTAACCCTGGTTTAATGAATTAGATGCAAGGGTTATTACGCAGATACTTATTTTGCTTTTTCATTTAAGTACAAGTCGATTTATATCTAACTTCAGCCAATCGGAAACATCAGAATGTCTTCCATGATAGGAGCTAGTTTTGCCTTACTCGTGTGAACACATTGGATGTGATATCAGTCTAATTAAAACACGGACTGTATATTTGTAAAGCATGGCAAATAGAATATTGAAAGCATTCGTATGTCCTTCGTGATAAGTCCGAAGAAGTCAGTTCGATGCGACGTTGTAGAACTTGCTATTCCTCAGCCTACGGTTCATGATGTAGTTCACGAAACATTAGGTCTAGGGTCCTACAAGATTGAGTTACGTCAGCGAATCTGTTCGCAAGACAAAAACAAGCGGAAGACGTTGTGGATAAAATTGAAGAGGACGGTGCTTAAAGTGTGCTTCTCTGAGGAAGCAACTTTCCGCGAATCCTTTCCACACTTTTCGCAGACACATTCTTTTGTTTACTATGCTTGCCACGTTATACAAAGCACTACCAGTTTCTTCAATTGTTTGTCACATTTCATAATGCTTACACAGTAGGGGACATCATAGTGACGACCAGGGTTAAATTCACGACGAAAATGTACACGCTTTACAGATTTTGTTTACAAGCTTTTGTGGTATCCTTGTCGCCATTTTTGCATATTTTAATGTGAGCAATGTCATTGTCACTAATTATATATATTAATTATATATAATGCACAATTGGGAGATTACATTACACTATTTACATATCAGAGAAAATGTTGGAAGTGTCCTCCACCAGCATCTATACAAGTTCGCACTCGACTCACCATATTCTCTGAAGTTTAACGGAGATTATCCTCGCCAATGTGACTTATTTCGGTTCGAATGGATTCCTTGAGAACATCAATTGTCCCTGGCCTATTCTTGTACACTCTGTTTTTAGGTACCCCCAACAGGTAAACAATCCGGTGAGGTTAGGTCAGGAGATCTGGGAGGCCACTGACCTTTTGAGATTATTCGATTATCAAACAAAATGGTTACAAGTTCAATGGTGTCAATAGATGTGTGGCACGTTGCTCCATCTTGCTGGAAATAACCTTCTCTCAATTCGATGTCATCTCCGGAAAACTTCAGAGAGTATGGTGAGACGAGTGCAAACATGTATAGATGCTGGTTGGAGGCCACTTCCAACATTTTCTCTCTGAAATGTAAATAGTGTAATATAATCTTCCAATTGTGTATTATATTCTCCCAAAATTGCACTACATCCTGTACGCTTTGTACAAAATATTCTAAGATTGTAGTGTTTGAAAAATTTGTTTTTAAAGAAAATTTTTTTATTTAATACAGACATGCAACAATTGTCCATCCTGGCTGGCCCCGTAGCTTAGTCGGTAGAGCAGCTGCCTGCCGTATTGGGGGTCCCGGGTTCGATTGCGGTGGTGGAGGATTTTTCTCCGACCAAGATAATTCCTCATCTTCCCCAGATGAATGAGAGTGCGAAGTGTGCGTGACCTAATGATTATAAAACACAACGAATACGAGTTAACACCTTCGATATGTTCCAAAGGAGAACGGCCGCCGATATGACCAGGAACAATTTAAAAAAAAATCAAACCTGTAGATATTTGTTGTATTTCATTTCCCAATAGCGAGTTTGTCAGGGGTTTGATTAATAACATGACGACAACGGAATCACTAAACGCTAACTTAAAAAACAACTAATGTTTTAACGGAGGAAGAAATTGGTGTATCATTTAAACCTCTCCAGACGCGTTGAATAGCAAGTGGGGGGTTTAAAAACTTTTGTTCCTACGGCAATTAAACTTTTAAAATTGAAACTGTTGTTACAACCCCTGACGACGAGGAACGTCTCAATGCAGCTGGACACAGTTTATAACAAGATTAGTACCTACTCATTATACTGGGCGCTGCTGTTATTCATGAGTAAGTAATTTGCGAACTTTAGAATGGAAAACCCTCCGGTGCAGTAGACAGAAGGCGGAGCACACACAATCCATCCGTGCTATAAAAAGACCGCGTTGTTGTAGAAAAACTGAACGTTTTGTAAACATCACACACATAAAGTTTTGAAAACTGGGTCCCATTTTCAAGAAATAAAATGAGAATACTGAGAACTTCAGAACACACAAACTAAACTACTGACTATGTAATCTGATGCATTACACTCAGTTTTTTTCACTAATTTTTCTTCATCGTACAATTCTTTAAAAATATTTTATTATATATACTTAAAATTAATAGAGATAAGCGGTTGTAGGGCTTGGTTTATTATGTATTTTCATAGACAAATCCTGTAAGAACTTGCCGCCATTTTAGGGCTCTAAAATGCCGTTCTCTTTCTCTAAACGGACGAAAGAAAAGAAATGAGGGGACAAAAGTGCATAACTTCACATTTGAGCACAGAAATTTAGATGCCTAAAATTTCAAAACAAAAAACGCATTTTTTTTAATTTTACCTCCTGCAAATTTAAGTCATCGGACGATGAATGGAATGGGTGAAATGATGCTCAAATGAGCCCGGGGTCCATAGAGCTTAGAGCCCGACATTCGTCTTTCAGGATATTTTCATAGACAAATCCTGTAAGAACTTGACGCCATTTTAGGGTTCTAAAATGCCGTTCTCTTTCTCTAAACGGACGAAAGAAAAGAAATGAGGGGACAAAAGTGCATAACTTCACATTTGAGCACAGAAATTTAGATGCCTAAAATTTCAAAACAAAAAACGCATTTTTTTTTAATTTTACCTCCTGCAAATTTAAGTCATATCGGACGATGAATGGAATGGGTGAAATGATGCTCAAATGAGCCCGGGGTCCATAGAGCTTAGAGTTGCCCGACATTCGTCTTTCAGGATAAGGGAAAACCCTTGAAAAACCTTATCTAGGTAACTCACCCTGGCGGAGATTCTAAGTCGGGACCTCTTGAGCGTGTGGCAGACATGCTACCACCACGCTACCGAGGCGGGATATGTTGGAAATGGTTAATGCCCTAAAAGTGGTATTATATACGTCCCTTAAAGAAATCTACCAGTAAAGTTCTGCATATCCCTTGCCCAGGGTTCGAGTACCATCTGTGACATCGGTAGAATTTAGGGCCGTATTGCGGAGAGGTGTGCAAACCTGCTGGCAGGAAGAGTGGCCCGCTCTCCGCAATCATAAACTTAGATCTGTGAAAGAACTTCCGATTCCCTGGATTACCTCCTGTAGGTCATCTCGTCACGAGGAGGTGAGTTTGGCTCGGTTGCGTATTGGGCACTGCTTTTTTACTCATAGTTTTCTTTTTGAAAAGGAGCCTGCTCCACTGTGTCCGTTTTGCAATGAAACATGATCTGTACGACACGTGCTGCTAGAGTGTTTTCACCTAGCAGACCTTAGGACGTCTCTGCAGTTGCCGACCAGCTTTGCAGAAATGCTAGCGGACGATAACAAGGTAGTGGAGAAGGTTTTTAGATTCTTTTCTAGTTTAGACTTTAGGATTTAGTAAACGAAATTTTTAGTAGGTTTTGATTGATTTTTTTATATGTACGTGTAGTTTTAATAGGTTTATTTACACTTGATAAGTTTTTAGAAATTGTTATATCTGGCTTTTGCCATGACGTGCTTTTTAAAGGGCGCTGATGACCGCCGTAGTTTAGCGCCTTTATATGCATCATCATCATCATCATCATCATCATCTGCATATCACTTAAAGTTTACCAGTTAATATCTTAAACATATGGTAAATTGAATAAAAATTTTAGAAGAAACATTTAGTTACAGGGTAGTTTCGGTCACACACACATACTCGCGCACGCTGATCGTGTTTTTTTCCTCCTCATGAACCTCGAAAGGTGTATTTCCAGTGACAGGTGGATATAGATTTCTACCTACTATTGTGTGGTAGAGAGAGTAATAAGAACTTTCTCCCAGTTAATTTGGCTTCTAGGGACGTGTAGTCTTGGAGTGGAGTGTACTCACAGACTCGGTGTGAAAATGCCATTAAACAGCAACTGGCATGAACTCTCCTTGCCTTGCACATGTTGCTCTTTTTATTGGGGTTGTGGTGTTCTTTTGTTTTGTTTTTTGTTCTTCATTTATCTGTGCCTATTCTTTGTTCTAAATGCAGTTCTTGTCTGGGTGTACAATTGTATCCCACGTATATTATGTACAGTCACATTTAGTTTTGCTTACGTGTCTTATTGCCAACTTACAGAATTTTATACTATTCTCATACGGAATTACTGACTCGTAAGATTAATAATTCCTTTAAACGTTTTAAATTTTAATACGTTACATATGTTAAAATGAATTTACAATATAAGTTGCGCTTTTGTGAAGAAGAATAAGTTAGCAAGGTATTGCGGGTGTTTAGGAGAAGTAATTACTATAAGTAGTGAAGCTAAGGCAATCAGGCATTCCAATAAACTCGGTCAGCACTAAATTCATTATTTCGAGGTTCTCGTACCGTAACCTGAGCCATTCAGAAGTTAGAGTTGCATGACATGTACATGTTCTGAAAGTTAGAATGGTAGAAAAAATCTTAGAATTTGGCAAGTGTCAGAGTAATGTAGAAACTTTCGAGGGTTGCTCAAACTTACACTGATAAAAGGGCATTTACTTCTAAAATTAGTATCTTCTTTCTGCCTTGATCCAATGGTTTTCTTGTCGACATTATGTAACTTTTTCTATTAACAACCTACTATGAGGACTTAAGCCAGCCCCGCCAGGACTTTCAAGGACATCATTGCACTAGAACACTAATAACCTTGGCTACACTGACTTAACTAATTACCTTTCCTTAACACGAAACTTCCTATTCACGTTTTCCTCATGACAAAAGTTTTAACTTATCCTTCTGAATATACATTGGTTTTAATCTACAGATGTTGTTTATTATTATCTCTTTATCATTTCTTTATAAAATTAATAATGTTATCAGGCAATAATTGCGGCTTCGATATAAAATAGGTTGAAGCGTGTAAAAGCGTTTGATATCTTACATTCACGTAATACTCGAAATAGTTACAAGAGGGTTACGTAAGATAACGATAGTCAACTGTTTAATATACCTAAGGATCGCTATATGCTAGCTTTGAAACTCCTTATTGTTGGCAAGCAACGTATTATTGCCAGCATTTTATAGGTTAGGATTAGGATTTCGTTATGGAGGGAATTCGGTACGTAGGGCACCATGCTAGGCCCATTGTGCCTATGCCCTCAAGTAGGGCACCCCGAGAGGAAGGATCAGGTGAAAGAGCCATAGGGCGGCCGATCCAAGGAGCCACGACAGTACAGAGGGAAGGGTCCCTACAGTTCACTTGGTTAGAGACTTCCCCCGACAGGCCAGGAGAGTGGATACGCTCACTACTGCGGGACGGCAACGAGCCCAGCAGCCCGAGCCCTAAAGGTTCTAGGCAGGCGATCCGAGCCCCAAATGGTCTCGAAATGGTCTCAGTGGAGGAGCGGATACGGACAACCGGCCTACCGGAGAAGGAAGTAGTTTACCTCAGAGCATATCATCCTGCCATGCACCGCCAAGACTCCCGCCCACACTTCTACCCTGAAAGAGACCACCAGATGAGAGATGATGTGAAATGATAACGGAGATGAAATGGAGGGACAGGAAATTCGCCTAGCGACCCGGAAAAAATCCCGAAAAAATTCATGGGACAGGTAGTTCGGCCACGAGAATAAAACCCGCACCTCCCGAATGCGGGTCACAGACCAAACCGCTTGAACCATCCCGCTCTGTATTTTATAGGTTAACAAAGAGATTAAAGAACTCTAACCAATAATAATGCACATCTGTTTCTCGTTTTTATTAAAATATTGACAGAGTAGTGCTTATAACCAAAAGCAAAAGACACAAATTAGAAAAAAATTCCATATGAGAAGTAATTTAAAGTGAGATATTTTCTTGAAAATGCTGAATTGTTCAATATCCTCAATGGAATACAATTGTTATTGTAGGTAAGTACTAGGGAAGATAAACAAAAAGCAGTTTCGTTTTGCAATTTAATGTTACGTGGTGATGGGCGATCTCGAGGTGTTCATCATTTGCATAATGACTTACGTAATGCTTTGACAAGAAAATAATTGAGTTTTTTTTTATAAGTTTAAGCAAGAACAACAGCACTGCGCTAATGAAGAGTTGACGCAACCATCAGTTTGCAGTGAACATTACGTAAACAGGCTGAGATTCTTGGAATTTTGTAATATGCTTTAGACAGTTTCTGGTAGAAAAATGGTTATATGAGGAGATCAGCCTGTAAAAATTGTCGAGAAGTATTGAAAATATCCATTGTAATCTTTTGCAAATTAGCAAACGTTTGATGAAAATTATTCATTTCTTCATACTAGCCGTATGCAGACTATTGGTTTTGGATTGATAGTGTCGACATGAAAAATTCATTGAGCCCAATTGACTCACATATATCCCCGGTAAACCACTCGGGGCTCTCGCATCCGAAAGAATTTATGGGGAGACGTTGGAGAAAATGTTAAAAAAACTCTAATTTTTTATTGTTTTGTAAAATAATATATAGTATTAGCTATCAAGCACCAAATTATTATGACTGTACCTGGTCTGTATGTACCTTTAAAAAATTAAATGCCCAAGTGTTGCATAGTAGCAACACATAGTCTTCCATCAGCTGTCTTGGAATCTATAAGGCCCATCTACCAATTCTTAGTACACCCAGACTTGCTAAAACATGTCTCTATGGAGAGACACAAAACCCAAATGAAAGCCTCAACAGTTTGATATGGAAAAGGTGTCCCAAAGCATCACTTGTGTCTTCCATAGTGGTGAAAATTACTACATTTGATGCTGCAATACTGTTTAATTATGGGAATGTTGGCAGAAAGAATGTTATGCATCAGTTAGGTTATCAACCTGGTGTGTTTATGAAAACAATTTTGCAGAGTATCGACAACATTCGCATCGCTGGTGCAGAAAGAGCTATGAAATTAATGCAGAAAGAAGCAAGACAGAAGAGGAATTTAAAAAGAAAGGCTGAAGAAGACCAGAATGAGAATACAGACTATGGATATGGGAAGTTATGACTTAAAATTAAAAGGCAAACTGAGTAATACTTATTGTACTTTTAATTGCCTTTCCCCGTAACTTGCATTTTCTACAACTTCAACCCATTTTTCTCTCAAACTACTTCATCTACAGTGATGACATTTCGCACACAGCTTTCTTGTGCCACAATGAACATTTTGTTGGTTCTAGAATTTCAGATTAAGCTCCAGATGGAATGTGATTATGCAAAATATATGAAATTATTTTAATTTTTAAAGGATGCATATGATTAATTTTTTTTAAAATTCTATACAGCTTCAATAAGAAATTTAAATCCAACAAATTCATTTTTAGTGTGTTTTAAAATAACACAACCAATTCCAGAAAGATAGCATATGTGAATTTTGAAAAAAAAAAAAAAAAAAATGGGTAAGTTTGTAAATATCTCTGCATATAGAAAAATATGTAGCATTAGTTATAAACAATGGAAATTTATGAAAAAAGTGTGCTTATTAACTGTATTATCTTAAATGAGCATACTAAGTTTCAATTCTCTAACTTGAAAACTTTGGATGTTATGACTATTTATGTAAGACCCTGAATATTTGCATACGTCCCCCCCTTAATGTCATGACGGCAAATTGGCCATGGTAGCTCAATGGGTAAGAGCGACTGGATAGAAACCAGTAGATCCGTAGTTCAAATCCCGGCCGAGGCATTGAATGTTTCATTTCGACTCTATCAATCTAATAAACGTTTATATAAATTTATATATAGTTAGGTGCTGCTATAATGCTTGTGAGGAGCCATTTTAATGGCAGTTTTTAGTGATGATAAGTCATATTTAAAACAGTACCAATCGATCTTTATAGTGCAGTTTTTAACAAAGGTTCATGTTTGAAGTGCTCCTTACGATGCACCAATACGTAACTTACAATTACGAAACTTCAATATTGCGGCGCTCTTGAATGTCTTGATGGTTTATGGCCTATATTCTTCATTGAGTTTATTGTGAATACATTTCCAGACAATAGTGGCTTCAAAGAGATGAAATGCAAGATGTGTGTTATCAACTCCAGCCACTGCGTACATAACTGCGCATAAACACAACCGACTGTCGAAATTAATCACTGCCTACTATTATGTGTTTCAAATGGAAAGGTGCTTGTCCTTGAGCGCTACTAGCCGAGCAGCCAATCGGAGTCCTGCGGTGTTGTCGTATTGCATTCCCGCTAAGTGGTGTGTGAGGAGCTCCAAACTAATCAATCTGTATGAAATACTATTCGCGCTAAGACAAAAATTCAGATTTTGCCAAACCGGATCCATGTGGAAGATAGACAGTAATGTATCTAACATAACCATGAAAACCCCATATTTTTACCTCAAATAGTTTTGCTAATACAAATAAATAAACCACTATTATCTGTATTGTAACAATAAATCGCGACGTAAGCACTGTATGAATATCATTATTGGTTGGCATATATGCGTGTACGTATATTTGTAATTACTCAGAACTGAAACGTAAATGTTTGACATGACGTGATAAAAGAATCACTTTGAATAATCCAATTCGAGCGAGAGGAAACAATAAATTTCCTGCTGCCCTGGCAGAACGTGTATGGTCACATATCTTTGTTTATGAATGGTTCGTAGTCTCTATTTACTCTAGAGAGTTCAAAATGGTTGGTGTGTATGTATGTACATATACTTTTAATTACTCACAACTGAAATTTAAACTACGGACATGGCGTGATGAAAGAATTACTGTGACTAATTCAAGATGTTAAATTCGAGAAAGAGCTTACACTTCATTTTCTGTTAGCCTGTGGAATGCTGTATGCTTATGTTTATGAATGAATGCTGGATAAGAAATGTTTATTTGCTCTGGGGAGTTTAGATCAATATCATTCAGTTCTTTACACGACAGTAGAGTAAGAGTTAAATAGTGCAATGGCTTCTTGCGGTGAATTTAGTGGCGAGTCAAAAAGGCAGGTATTGCGAAGTCAGGATCGAAGTATTATTTTTAAGGTGTACACGTTCTTCAAAAAATTTTCGGAAACAGAAACTAAAAATGAGTTATTGCAAAGTGTATTTCCGTTTAAAAACACGGAAGAAGTGTATCAGCTGGATCAACTTGCAATTAAAATGGGGCACGAGGTAATACGCCTCTCACCTTACCTACCACTGCCAATATAATCCAATTGAGTTGGTGTGGGCTCAATTAAAAAGGGGGGCTGCAAACAGAAATAATACTTTTAAACTGACGGACGTTAAACGACTTGTTCACGACGAAATTGACAAGGTAACACAACAGGACTGGGAAAACTGCGTAAGGTATGCAGAAAACCTTCAAGAAGACGATTTTATGAAAGAGCACGTGACGAGATTTTGGAACCTATAATCATAAATTTGCAACACTCAGACGATGAACGACAGTGACAACGACGAATTGTCTCTTAACGGAAGTGACAATGACAGCGATATGGATGAGCTACTGGCAGTTCCATTGGATTAGGAAAACAGTTAAATCATAAACTATAATTAGTTATAGTATTTTAAAATATACACAATTTGCGAAAATGCTTTTCCAATTTTGATTTTGGCAACTGCATCTTTGTAAAAGTTTGCAAAATGTAATTTGCTTACCCTTACGTCTGCGCCAAACAGACCTGCATGTTGTATGCCTGTGCGAGAGAGAGAGAGAGGGAAATATAAAAGGAGAGGGATAACAAGCTGGCAACGCTAAGTATGATACGGCATCTGATTAGCTGGACTCCAGAACTCTTCCCATTTGAAACACATAATAAGTGTTACCACGAATTGCTTTGGAAGAGCGAAGTAGTACAAACCAAGCTCTATGATAACCAAGGATTATCAAAGTGCACAGGCGTTATGACTTCACGGTGGTAGTAGTTAAACGCGGTATCGTATTAGTTTATGCTTATCTGTTGATAACACTTGGCCACAGGTGTCTTTTCCAGAGAGATTTATCTTGATGACCTGGAAGTGCGGAATCTGCATATTACTGGCTTCATGTCTGTTTTATTACACATGTTAAGATTTTCTGTTATTTTATAGTTGTGATATCAAAGAGAGGGTACAAAAATTTTCAATTTTATCTACCTTGCCGGATGTGTGGGTGGTTACGGAAGTCGTGTAGTTCGCATATGTTTATCCCCCCATTTGCTTATTAGAGAATTTGACATTCAGTATCAGGAATAGCCGGAGCTGTACAAAATTTGAATTATACTGGACAACGGGGAAGATTCACCTTTTAAAATGTACATTATATACAAAAATAGTATCAAATTAGTGAGGATATACTCCATAAGTTGTATTTCGGACAACAAACCCACTGTGTAAACATGGAGTATCAGACGTCACTGTCGCGTGATGTAGCAAACTGATGGAACGAAAGTTTGTGAACAGCGCAATGCGGGCGATCTATCCCACAAGTGTTGGGGGAAAGTTGTCCGCATGTGGAATGAAGAGTGTCGTCAGAAAAGGTCGATAAGTGACAAGAGATGGTGAATATTCAAACTCCTGGATAATGAGATAAAATAAAAGCACACAAAGCCACTACAGGCTAAGGATTAGATCAAGAGCCTTCCGTGCTTTTTATAGGAATTTCTGGGTCACCCAGCGTTCCAAAATGTGACTTTCAAAACCTCGACGGAGGATGTAACTTCATGTATGTCAAAGCTTATTTTTAATGACACTATTGTATAATGATGTAATATATATTTTTATGACAGTTCTCTCATTTCCACCGTAAAATGTCCCATTTCGTGATGTTCCTAATATCGGACCAAAAATTCTAAACTACAGAGGAACACTTTGCACCTCCAGCCAATGCAGATCTTTTATGCTTACTTCTCAAAGAAGAAACTAATGAAGTAGGCTAACAGAGATGTGCAGGGGTCCCTGCTAATCCAAGCTTGATGACCCGGCCTCATCGGTGAGCTGCTCGGAGAAAGCCTTCCTCTGACGGAATCGGGGAGTACTTTAGTCAGCTTAGGCGACTTTGAGAAGGCTGTCATCTGTCAGAACTGAGAAAAACTTTTCAGCGAGCAAGCATTATGTGCACCACTTGTATGATTTTGTAGGAATGTATGACGATCATGCGAATTTTATGTAGTAAGGTACCGCAGTAGGCAGTTATCTTGTTCACGAACATTCTCCATTCTCACAAATTTACCAACGCTTGAGAGAGGGGGGGGGGGGGGCAGAATTAAATTGAGAGGAGTGCTTCGGAGTTAAGACCAAGAGAGATACAGCAGTGATTTTGAAGAATGATGTTTTAGTAATGTAGGCACGAACACAACAGATAGCACAAGACGCATTGCAGTGAGGAAAGGCAATAGTCACATATCTATTTGTAGAACTGTGATGAAAACCTATATCCATAACACTTCAGCGCGTGCAGGCAAGCCGGAATTTGAGGCAAAAAATAATTTCTGCCATGGCATATTCCAAAATTGTATTACGTTCATGAATTTCATAGCTCGTACCTTGTTCCCTAGCTAGGTTGGATTTAGTCGACGGTAACTCATACCTGGGCTTAAGAAAACCCTCAAAAAATGCAGCAGGAAGTCATCCAAAAGGTTGTGGATAAGCATTTGTAGTGCAATAAATCATGATTACGTTATTTTACGCTTCTTTCTTCTCGCCTGAATGCAGAGAAATAAGTGTCATCATTTCATTGAGCATATGCTTCTTGAACTTCATTCAACGAATGTGGTTTTTACACGATGGAGTACCGCTTCATTTTAGTCGACAGCAAGTATACTACATCCGTTTTAAGAAACACACTTTTAGTATTACTTCGCGTCCACGTGCACAAGCGTGACAGACGACATTAATACTTTCGCCTATCTGTTACGCCATATTACATTCAAACAAGTTGTGTGCACAAGAGTAGCTTACCAGTAGGTTTAGTTTGCGAAATTGCTCACAGGGAAAGCGTGCTTCTTAGGACAGCAGGAGTATAAGCTCATGAATGGATTGGTCAAAGTGGAGTCATTGCATGGCCTGCTCGATTTCCTGATTTGAATCCAATGGATTTCTTAAAAAGGAATATTCGTAGGGGAGGGCATACGTCACCTTAGCTGCTTTAGTGCGAGCGCTGTGTACCCTTAGCACTCCTGGTATCTCTGACTTTACCAGAGGAACCTCAGGCCGAACATTCGAGCCCCTCCCTGAATGGGAGTTGTTCGGATTGGGTTGGCCTCGAGGGGGCAGTGTGTTTCCGTTACCCGCGGGAAGTCGGGTACCTCCGGCCAGGATTCGGCCGTCCGGAGGGGGCATAGGGTTGCCTAAAACGTCCCGGGTACTTGCCTGCAGAGCTAGTAGAAGGTGTGCTAGATCACCAGGCGGCCCCACCGAGGTTATTCCCACCCGTCTTGACGTTGTTGTCAATGGGGGTGGGGCTTTCTAGATTCCAGGTATTGCCCCTAGGAAAGACTACCGGAGTTTTCCGTCGCTCCCAGGTGACAGAGGCCGGAGTCTTCCGACTTTCGGGTAGTCCTCATTGAACGTTGTATAGGGATATTCGAAGCAGTCCATTCAAACCTTTCAACATTGGTTTTGTGACTCCTTTACCAGATATTGACATTCAAAAAGTGTATCATTCTGAATCTGCCAAATACGAAACACTTCATGAATTTACAACGGAGTATGGAATATAATGAAATACAAGTTCGTGGCATCGAACCAGGTGTAAGCCACGTCGAGCAATACTTTATTGTTTTGTTGTTAAAACGTGTGCCCTAAATATTCGACACCAATAAGGTCTGTGGACCCGCACAGGTAAAAAATTGACGGTCAAATAGTGAGAGAGCGTGTTGAATTACCTTTAAAGGGTAGTAGGCTTTAAGCTGATCGTTTGTGGTTATTGATACGTAAAGAAGCAAAGAAGCTACAGTTAAAGCTAAGCCAATGTACACACAATCGTTCTAGAGCAGTTTGGTAACTCTTGTTTACATAAGGTGTTTGCTTTTCTCTCTTTTTCTGTTGAAGGAATCTTCCTTGAAAATAAAGTTATACGTGAGGGTGTTTTAGTCTATTTTATTACTGAATACGTAGTTCGTACCTTGTGCAAAGGTATGTACGGAATTGTATATACGGAGATGTATGGAGATTTTTTCCCCCTTTGAAGGTGATGAAATTTACTATTAGGTTTGATACTTAGCCGCCTTTTCATTTTTAATAATTCGCATAAAAATATAAAGTCTAATATATCATTAATTATTCATTTGCATCCGTATCTAAAATGTTTTACCAACTAACATGTTTTCTTTTGTTTTCAGGTAAGCGCGCTTCTGAATAGGCCTTAATCAAAAACAGGTAAACCACATATTTACTATTGGTTTTATTTAAAGAGCTGGGAGAGTATGTTTCAGAGAGAAAACGAGATAGAATGGAATGTTGTTTTAAAGCACGTTCCAAAGGAATTAATGCTACTCCTTTGTGAAAAGTTGTCAGTATTGATAAATATGGATAATAGTGTTACTAAACACTATACACCTTCCATTTGAGCTCTATGGAACTTTAATAACTGTATGACTTTTTAAACCGATGTAATTCCTCTGAAATTATAAGTTTCGCCAACATGAAAGTGAACAAACCATTCAAAAGGTGACTTGAGGTGCAGAGGAGCAGAAAAAGACGTAGGATGGTCTGTATATGCAATAAACGTTACAAGTTTTTCTAATTTTACTCATCAGTGTTTTGCATATTAATATCGCTACTCCTACACTCGTTATTTTTTTGTGAAATATATAAATATTGTTTAATTACACTGCCAATTACCAGGATCACATCAGCGCCGCCAGTGTACCGGAATATTATCCCTCATGAGCTTTCTTACGTGCCAGTAAATCTATCTGATGTGGGGCTCTCGCTTTTAAAACCCATCAGTCTGAATCGAGTTTAGACCCTCGAGCTTGAATTGAGTAGGCCAAGGCTTAACTGAGCCATCCAGATCGAGGTATTTGTTGTGGTACAGCAAGGAACAACAAAGAAATTTGCATATAAGAATATATTCTTCTAATTTCTTTGCTGTTTTTAATTTATTTTTGTTTCTGTTCTAATTGCTATATCTATGCATAACTTAATGTTGCACATAGCTCCACAGTTCCATGTAACTATTTACAAATTTGCTTGTATTTCTTTCCATTTATTCGATTTCTTGCATTTATTTAATCCGTCCGCATTTTCATTTGAAAATATTGTGACTAAGTAAAATTTTACAAGGTCGGGTTACCAGTCCGAAAATCATTTATTACAAATTGTGTGCTGTAACGACATAGGTAAACTCCGCCAATTTCGTGGCATCATTCGCTTACAACTATCGTACATGAGACTGATGTACATCGAAATTAAGTGTCCAAGAGACGGAGACATCTTCTGGCTTACCGAGTTCATCCTTGAAGACGATTCTCGCACATTCCTCAGAAGTATGTGCCACTTATAAGAAAATCCATCACTCCAAAGGTTTATTGGTGAAAAAACTGCAGTGTGTGAATTGATTTTTTTTTTTAGGGCTCCTGATATGAGATGTTTCACGGAAAATACTAGGGGAATTCTATTTAAAAGGGTAACTTTAAGTGCTTTGATTACACTTCGAAATTCGAGTATCACGAAATTATCCGTAGTAGTTCTATGCTGTTGAATTTTATAACTTAAATTTCTTGTAGCTGATATGACTAATTAAAATATGTTCAAATAACAAATGTATTTTATTTTTATAGTCGTAAAACCAAATAATGACAAAGTGATTTTCCACGTTAGACAGTTTTTCCAAAAACCTCAGAATGGTGATAATCTTAGCACCAGAAATTAGCTGAGTTTTGTCTGTCACATACATCTACGAGTTATACAAGTTATCCAAATCGAAAAGTACTTCAGACGCTTTTCTCAGAAAATTTAACATATACATTTTATTTTTTATTTTACGAGCATTTGTATTTTAATCAAAATCTTCCATTACTATTTTTGAGGAAGTTGGAACTAATGAAAAATGTTCTAGGTAAAAGATAATTTGGGGTTTAAGGATATCTGTGACTGAAAATTTGAAATCCTGAGCTAATAACGCTAGCTTTTTAAGATTTACACTACAGATGTAACATAGTGCAAATATGATACAGCCCAACTCTTATAAATTTCACTTTGGTAGTTTGGAAAATATGGTCTAATTTATTTATTCTTGGTTACATCATCTAAAAAGTCCATTGCGACAAAATAACTTAAATTTTGGTCTAATACTTTAACAACAGGTTCCCAGTACATCCATTTTTTTTAAATTGCCCTAGGTTTCTCTGTATCTGAACCTTAGCCTCCAGAAATTTTTAAAGCTATGAATATGACTTTTTTTTGCCCAAAATAAGACAATTTTGTGTTTTGAAGTAAAGAACGTGTGCTTAAATGCATCTCACAATAAAACCCAGGGCAGTTTCTATTTACTGTGTCTCTATGAACCTGTGTAGCAAGTTTCATTAGTGTAACACTAAAACTGCGACGCAAGGAGCATTTCAAATGATCGAAAATGCTGAAACTTTGAATAGCGAGAAAACAAGGATAAAGAATTAGAACTTATATCTGAACACTAGCATTCGCCTAACTTCCAAACTCGATTAGAGCATTTAAAAATGGCGTGCGGGGGCTATCAAAGTATTCTGCGGATTCAGGAAGGCTTACACTATTTTATAGACTGAAAAGAGGAAAAGGTCGTTTTTTGAAAATGTTCATAAAGTTTCGGTCATAGTTACATATCCTTAAAGGATTTTCTTGCAGACCTAGAAGATCCTGAACTTACAAACGAGGGCTGTTCAATAAAGAATGATCATAATTTTTTTACGGTCATAATTTTTCGCACTAAAATTCAATCGTATTTTATTCTGTTAGCCTAATGTGAAACAAACACTCCGTAGTAGTTTCATTGTTGGTACTTCTGGTTTCCGTCTGTGAGAACCAGGTAAGTTCAGACATGTTCAGTATCGCCTACCACTGGAATGGAGGTAACATACAGTTAAAGTTGATGTTAGAGAAAGATCCGGAGTTCCTATTAAACGTAATCGCTGCTGATGAAACTTGGTTACATCATTTTGATCCTAAGAACAAACAGGAAAGCTGAGTGTGGAAATCTCCTTCATCACCAACCCCCCAAAAAGCAAAAGTGGTTGCTTCTGCTGGGAAAGTTACGGTTATCACATTCTTTGATATTCATGGAATGGTTTACCAGCATGTTGTACCTGCACACACATCAGTAACTGGACAATACTACAGGGATGTCCTTAAGACATTGCAAGTCCATATCAGGCGCAAAAGACCACATTTCCGTGAAGCGGGCTGAATGCTGCACCACGATAATGCACCGCCGCATATTGCCAATGTTGTTGCTGAATATCTTGCAAAAATCAACATGAAGTGCATCCGTCACCCTCCCTATAATCTGGATTTAGCTCCACGTGACTTTTTGCTATTCCCTAACTTGAAGAAACGCCTTCATGGAGGCATTATCCATCATCAGAAGCAGTGGTGAAGGCTCCGGCGGCGATTTTGAAGGATCTCTCAAAAAATGGTTCCAGCATGTCTTTGAAGACTGGCAGAAACTCTGGGACAAGTGCATCGCATTCAGGGGAGACTATTTTGAGAAGGACCATCAAAAGTATGAGGATGAGTAAAGGTACGTTATCAAAAAAAGAATTGTGATCATTCTTTATCGAACAACCCTCGTATTAAATTAGGTATGGGTATTCGTCCGAGATTTTGTTTTTAAGTAAAGCTCCTCACACATACGGGCATGTAGTTTTGAGGAAGTTTTATGTTTAATGTGAAGGTTCTTCTAACATGTTCGTAAAGAAAGTAAAAAGCTAAACAGATCATAAGAAAATTATGGACTTTCATACAGACATTGCCTTAAACACTGTTTGCGTGCTCAACGTTTCTTTAAATTTGTTTTTGGGAGTCTCAGTGGACCTCAAAACGTGTATTCCAGGCGAAATATCTATATTAAGCGTTTTGCTCTAATACAATTGGTAAGCGGAAGGTAAAGTAATGATCTAAGAGTCGCTTTTGTTTTAAAATACGCTGAGGCAATAGACCGGAGTTTGCTAAAGATATTTAAATCCCCGTGCTGCATATATTTACGCTGTAAAGGGTATTTATTTCCCCGAGAGAGTTTAAGTAGGTGGTGATGATCTATTAAAAGAGAAACTGAAATAAATGGGCGAAAGAAACGGGGCCATTCTTTTTACTTAGTTTGGAATGAGGCGTGTTTCACAACCCGAGAGTGTTTTGTTTTGTTTTCGTTTTTTTTTTTCTCTTGGTTTAGTTTATATGAACCTCGCCCTGAGGGATATTCATCTCTTCTCAATAAGTTAGCTACATTTTTATTTTAAAAAGTGACACAGTGTTGTAATTGGGTAATAACGATGTATGAATTATTTGTGCTATCCCTAAATATTTAATTTCAATTAACTGGAAGCATAGATTGTGATCTGATACAAAGTTAATGCGACGCAATTGAATTGCACGAAATAACAATTGATCAGCTGGACGGGTGGTACTTTGTGTTGCATACAAAGTGTTCATTATAAAACTGCACTGTGTACATCTGCAGTTGATTGGGGTGTTTGACCTCGGAACTAGGGTACTGATTTATTATACATAATATTGGGACTCAGGAGCTGGTGAGACAGTTCCGATGTTGTCTCCATATTTCTGTCTTCGATGAGCCTGCTACTGGCTGCTGCAGTGGTGAACTAGAAGATATTTTCCCAAGAGGTTGTTGTGTGTATAGACAAGACTATGAGTTGACAGACAAATTTAATGTAGGCTAATAAATGAGCTATTTGCAGCGAGTTGGCGACTCTATATAGAATTAAACTGTTTATGAATCTTAACACTTGAAACTTTAACTATTAAAGTATGTATCTGATAATATTTGAAGCATCAATAACACTGCTGTTTAAAATGGTTGTTTCCTTAACAAAACTGCATATGTATGTTGCCGTGAATAGTTGAAATAATAAGCGATAATCCTCCTCTGATTATTATTGGCAAATATGTGAAGAAAAAAACAACCGAACGCGGTCATTAAGCGCTACTGATTGCCGATAATCGATAATAGTAAAATACTTCTGTAAGACACGGAAGAAAGTCACATATTTTTTAAATACACGGCCCGTGATCAAAACAAGTCCCGTTAAAATTCTTACATCATACATTGCCAAATCTTAACCTATTGGAATCTCAAACACAGTTGCCATTTTCCTAATTTTCAGAACTTGGGTATCTATTTGCAGGCATTGCTTATTTCTGAATGTATTTAGTTCGTAGTAATAGAAACTTAGGCTAATAGATTTATTTTTGACCAGTGATCAACAGCAGCGCTCACCCTCGTGCTACCGTCTCTTACCCGATTTGCGCGCTCGTGTACTCGGAACTGTTGACGGGTAAGCAGTGATGCAGTGACGGCTTTTCCGTAGTCATACAACTCTTTAGTCACGTTCAGAGACAATGTTCACGTGTATTTAAATAAGTATGTTATGTAATTAGCATACCAGTTTTTCAGCCGTTTCTTTTAGGAAATTAATATGCTAAAATAATAATAATAATAATAATAATAATAATAATAATAATAATAATAATAATAATAATAATAATAATAATAATAATAATAATAATAATAATAATAATAATAATAATAATAATAATAATAATAATAATAATAATAATAATAATAGCAGCGTAGATTATATTTTCGTATCACATTCAGGACCTTTTTGCATATTAAACATCGCGCAGCATTATCAAATGGTGTAAAAGATTTAACCCATGAAGGGTAAAATAACGTAGAGGTAGAAGACCTTCGTGAACATGTAGCCATTTTGTAAACAACGTCCATACACAGGTATAGTAGCGCTGCTCGAACGGTTACCATTGATTTATCTTTAGTAATAGATAGCTCTCAGATAACGAGGCCGCGCCGTGGCTCAGTGGTTAGACCGCTTGGCTCTCAGCAAGGCGGCCCGGGTTCGATCCCAGGCGACCGCAAAGTGAGATTTGCGATGAACAACACGGCGCTGGGGCGGGTTTTCTCCGGGATCTCCGGTTTCCCCCGCCATCTCATTCCACCGGTGCTCCATCTTCATCTCATGTATCATCAGTGTCATCGCCTGCGATGCCGTATGTAGCAAAAGCGGGCGTTAAACACTACACACATTTCTCTCAGATAACGTACTGATTACTCCACGTGGAGTAAACAGTTGTGATTCCTGCGAATGCCATTGGCTGAAGTGATGCATTCATTGGTGTTTAGCACACGAACGAGGGGCGCGTCAGTACCCCTTTCTCTCTTACAAAAATAATCAGTGTGTTATTTGAGAGGTTTCTGTTAACAAAGATAAAGCCATGGCACGACTATAACTAACGAGCCTATACAGATCTCCTCGCCTCTCTCTCGACACCTCCCTCACTACGGTGCATTAACTGGTGCAATGCTTACCCAATACCTGTTTCAACGTGTCGTGAAGACCACTGTTTTTGACTGATTTTGCTGTAACTGTTATTAACTTAGCCAGTTTATTAGCTTAACTTAAATTGCTAATTGCTTTATCTGAATCTTGAAATTGCCAAGATAATAACTTACTATCTTTTGACTCGTGCATTCTACATTATATACATTGATTTTGAAATATGCAAATTATTTTCACCCTAAAATTATTAGTCTTATTAGACAGTCACTCTGGCATTAACACTTCAATTCAAAATTATTTTAAAGTATATATGTACAGTAAGTAATATAATGTGGACAATATAATAACTTTTAAAGAATGCAGTGATGTCCTTAAGATTAGAATGTTAATTTCAAATGGATAGTGAAAAATCTGATAAAGAATAATTCCTTCAAATGCAACGTTCTTATTCCGTGAGACAAATTTGAAATATGCAAGGCCAGTATATAACGTTTTCTCCCAGTATTATGACAAATGATATCTGCTAGTTTACGCATTGTAAGAGTTAACCTTGAGAGTTAAGGAATTTCACGGCTCGCGAGCATCTAAGGAACGTGACTGTTGGCTCTACACTCTAGTGGGTAGTGTTACTATAGCGGCCGCCGAGTGCTTTGAGCTTACGTAGCGTATCACGTGACATTGTGGCGTGATGGGCGCCAGTCCTTAGGGCTCCCATGGCAACCACTTTACCTTACAAACGTGGCCTACTCCAACAAGAGGACTGTGGATTTCCTGTTGTCGTGTAACCTATGTGAATCCTTGACAGATCTTGAGAGAAATAATAATAATAGTCTTTTGTTCTCACTTTCCTAAGTAGACTTACTAGATATCGGATGCATGTTTAGGCACTAAAACTGTTAAAATAAATAGTTGCATCAATTTTTATTTTATGAAAGTTAGTTCACCGTTTTAAAACACCTCCCCTTTAGACGTACAGCATGTTAAGGTGTTAAGCAAGATTTAGCCTTTGTTAGAAAGGATTGTAATTGCACTGATAGGTGAAATTACTCCGTAAATGCATACATTTATACAAGGATTAAAAGCTTATACAAAATATTAAAAAAATAAAAAAAATAAAAAACCTAACGAACAAAACAGAAATAAAACGACAGAAAAGTGAAGGAGACTCGAACTCGCTTAACTTTCACTTGAAAGCTAATATCCTAACCATTGTGCCATAGGGAGCGCTCCGACATGTCTCTCCATTTTAGAGTGTTGAAATTAAATTAAAGGATGCAATGTATAAAGAATCCTAATGGATGTCAAAGGAATGTATGTTTGTGTGGAACGCGTGCACGTGCAGTTGAGTCGAATAGCAGTTGGGTTGAATAATTGTTTCAACAAAAGAAACGCAAGAAACAATGTTCTTAGCAGGGTTCTAAAGGGATAGCACTTGAATCTGTTTGAACAGAGTCTTAATAATGGCATACCGAGACTAATAATCACAATGGACAAAATAGTCACAAGGGGAATCTTTATGTGAAAAGAGGGCTTCCAGAAGTGAAAGTTACACACTCACAGGCAGCTGTGCCCAGTAAGGACAGACAGTCCGCGGCTTGAGGCCGATTAAGGCATCTGGTTCTGTCTTGGGCAAGGCAGATCAGAACCGGAGGGAAGATCTGTTGGTTCATACGTAACTTTTGTTTTGTAATTTACGTCCTACAAGGTTAAGTCATATCGGACGATGAATGAAATGGGTGAAATGATGCTCAAATGAGCCAGGGTCCATAGAGCTTAGAGTTACCTGACATTCGTCTTTCAGGATAAGGGAAAACCCCGGAAAAACCTTATCCAGATAACTCACCCTGACCGACATTCGAACTCGGGACCTCTTGTTTGTGAGGCAGACATGCTACCCCCAAGCTACCGAGGCGGGCTATCCGTAACGAATTAAGTATTATCGAGTAATAAGCAATCCACCTACAGTGACTCTAAACAGTGATATATTGGTTCCCTTTGGTCGGCAACTTCGAGTTTAATGTGGTGATAAAAAGAAGCAATCATTAAATCAGTTTGAAACGGGCATTCCGGTGTCATTAGAACCATCCTTACTCCTTACTCATACATACCCACGCATACCCTGAGAGTAACCTCATTGCTCAACCCTGCGCTACCCATCTTATATTTGCATCAATGTTGTGTACTCAAGTGGTGTTATCATTAGTAGTGGCGTACTGGCACTTTAAAAACTTACAGCCGTAACTTCCTCATTTGAACCAACAGGCCATTGGTCTCAAATTACTTGATTAAGATACCTTCAATTGCTTCGAAAATATTTCGGTGTAGTTAACACCCTGTATATATGCAACTAAAATATATAAAATATGCACTAAAACCGTAAGATAAGCAGTCAAGATATATGATTTGTAGATATCCTCACATTCAACGTTTCCAATTATATATCCTCTTGCTGGTTGTGATTGGATCTCCATTGGTATGCGTACTGGTATCCCCCATTCATCGTAATTACCACTCTGCTGGTAAGAGTTTACTCGCACAGGAGCTTTCAGAAAATGCCCTCTTAGTACTTGAAATCAAAGCGTTTAATTCAGAAAGCTGTTCCCGCACTGTTTCTGCCACTCTCTTTAATGCACGACGTATATGTTGACTGCTGTCCGGTTCTAAAAAAGATTATCTCCAACTAATACACGTTACTTCCATTGTTAGTGCACGAACAATGGAAGTAACGTGTATGAGATGCAGATAAAATGTTTTTAGAACCGGACAACAGTCAACATATAAGATGCAGCATCTGAAAGGATACCAAACTTCTCGTTATCCCCTTCTGGCCACAGTACTCTTACAGAGCCGTTCACAAGCGATTAAATAAGGCGTTCCCTGTACTGTTTCACTTGGTTAGCCAACGAGGAATTTCGGACAAGATGACCACAAGCATATGCAGCTTCAACAAAGTACACCCTCTCTTTCAAAATATTTTGAATTTCAGTAATTGTTGAATGGTAACAGTCATCTACGTAATTTTCTCGAAGTGTTAATTCATTCGGGATTGTATGGTACCAATATTTCTACAAGAAATTCCCGAAATGTCGATTATTTAGTGAATTCAATGGTATATTTGCTACGATTAGCTCATGACATAAATAGCTGAAAACTGTATTTTTTTTTTTTTTTTTTTTTAATGAAATGCGACTTTACTGTGTAAGTAAACTTTGCTTTTCAGCAATATGTTGTTTAGTAGCCGAATGTGGTGTTAACTAAACTTTTTCTCACATACAATTTGTTACACGGTTGACAGAAGGCAACCTTACCGTCTGTTGTGTACTTCAGTTATCCACAGTCCTTAACGTACTGTCTTAAAGGTACATTTCTTTTGTTTCTATCTTTCGTGATTTATAACACTTCCCAAAGAAACCCACTTATTCGCTACTGTGGCTACCGCTAGTGGCTAATGCATTTGACTTATACACTTATGTTTTGTGATTCCCCGAGTTGACGTCACTAATGTGAAATGCAACATTTCATCGCAGGTTGATTATAGATTTTTTGGGTAGTAAGCTGAACTGCACAAGTATGTCACAACCCTTTAGCTTTTTAATACTTTACAAATAATTTTCCAATTCTTAAAACAGTTTGATGTATGCATAATGCATACCAAAGTTGCAAAATATGCGCTAACCCGCAAAAATATGTATATATAAGCAATATAAAACTTAATATACAGTAACAATTGAGGATAAAGTATACTTAAAGTTTCCTTTACATGTCATCTGTAAAAGCAGATAGAATATACACTTTTATTTAAATCCACTGTTTAGAAATTACTAAGAGTAAAAGAAATGTATGTGCAAAATTTTAGTCCGATATTGAGGTATGTCTACTCTGTAGTATGTATTCACAGTAAGTAATGCTAGCTGTCTGCCTAACATTCAAGAGGTCTCGAGTTCGATTCTCTGCCAGTGTGAGTTATCTATGTAAGTTTTTTTCAGGGTTTCCCTTATCCTGAAATATGAATGTCAGTATCTCTATGACCCTGAGCTCATTTGAGCTTCATTTCACCCTTTTCATTCATTGACGATATTATTTAATGGTGGAGGACGTTCATTTTTTATTTTAAAAAAATGGTACACGATACGTATATGTTATTCAAATTCGTTACTGAGATTCCATCTAGAATAGATATCGAGACTCCCTTTTAAAAAACGCTTGTGAGAAAATGATCTATGTTGTCGGTAAATGACAACTCAAAAATGAAAGGGCGGTTAGATGGCAAACTTGGTATTAAAGTTTAATAACTACTAAAACTTCAACGCAGATTAAAAAATGTTCTAAAATTTGTTTTTCTCAAATTTGTTTTTCTAGACTTTCATACTTAGAGGTGTTAGTTTATCATATACAATGCATTACATAGTCATTCTTTTGTTTTGTACCCTTTATTACAAGGCCTTCTATCAAATTGCACTAATTGCAATGAATAATCTTGTTATTTGTATATAATTTAACGTTTTGTGGGCAAGTATTTGTGATAAGTATTTAAACTCATATTTTTATTTATGAAAAAGTCACTTAATTATCATTATTCAGTCTGACTTTTCGAGATAAGTTCTCTAGCTTAAGTATGTATCGGTAGATCAGACCTTTATGATTTACTTGCGATAATTCTAGCCATTATTTTGAATTTTGCAATACTTACACTTTTCTGAAATGGAAAGTCGTTATTCGTTTCGTCTTGCTAGTCATAAGAAACGAACGGAATTTTAAATAAATCACATAGCGACCCGCTCTTAAAAGATATATCGCTTCAGCCTGCTATGTTTCCTAATTCTCTTTGTATCTACTTGAAAATTTGCAATAAAATTATTCTTACCAATTCTATCTCGATTAGCATGGAATGAAATAATAATAGTTTGTTAATTTGGTTTGTTCAAAAGTGGGTAGTGAAAATACCGCAAGTGCTACAAATCCGCTTTCTTTCTTAATGTAAATCTTTCAAACAATTATTGTAATCAAAATTGTCAGAGCAAATTTTGAAAAAATAATAAAGAAATAAAACATGACAATTTTTTTCGTATATAAGTGATACTTCGGTGTGAGAGGGACTTTCTTGGAAACATTTGTGTTGCATCTTCACAAGATGCTATCTTAAATAACAAAACTGTTTCTTTTCATTTTTTATTTATTCAACAGTTTAAAAAATGTGTATTTCCTGTAAAGTCACGGTTTGCAATTTTTGGCTAGAGTACAATACGTGCTGTAATTACAGCAATTATGTAATAGAAAAGTAAACAATACATTTAATGTAAATTTTATATAACTTCGAATAACCAGCGGAGTGTTTAAGTAGGGAGTTCAAAGCTTACAATGAAGTAAGTTGACACTCTACATATCTGTCAGAAATAATCAGACAGCTCTTATCTTCATTGTATCAGCTGTTCCATATACATGCCAGTAACGCCCCCTTTTTAAAAACCAGGCTTTGTATCTGAGTAATGGACAGGCCCGGATCTTAGAATGACTTGTCAAAGATTGAAATATATTTAAAATTTGATTTGTTACATTGGAAATTACTCTTGTACCAGTTTGTACCCTCATAATTTATAAAAATGGTTGTACTACTAAATTTCTTATGGGTATAATGGGAATAAAGTAGGCTTAAATGATAGTCCAAACTGTCGTTCTGTGATATCTTTGAAGCTCTGCTTTCTTTGCACGACTATGACATAATAAACTAATAAAGACTTCTTATTTCAGAAAAGAATAGCTATTTGAAAATTCATTCTAATAACATCGTTTCTCTTGAAAGTGTTTAACTCCACACAAATTGTATTTTACATAAATTGTGTTCTTTGAGAAAATATGCATATTTTGTATGGAAAGATGTTGTCTATTTCTTCCGGTTTATCGCAAAGTGAGATTTGTGGTGAACAACACGGCGTTGGGGCGGGTTTTCTCCGGGACCTCCGGTTTCCCCTGCCATCTCATTCCACCGATGCTCCATCTTCACCTCATGCATCATCAGTGTCACCGCCTGCGGTGCCGTATGTAGTAAAAGCAGGCGTTAAACACTACACATTTCATTTCCGGTTTATCAGTTATACAAAAGTAATCAGAAAGGAAGACGACTTCAGAGGCTCTCCTCAGAAAATTCAAGGATTATATTTTATTTTCCTGAAAATGTCAAACATAAGATTTATTAATCAAAACCATTTGATCAGTTGTTGACAAAATAAAAATTTCGAGAAATGTTCCACTATAGAGCAGTTTGGGTTACGGAAAATTTCATAAAAATCTTCGTGTTGTATTCTTAAACAATCCTGAACTTAACCGTCAAGGTATTTATTTAACCGGTTTTTAGTTTTGATCTGTACTGTTCAGACATACAAACTCACGCAAGCACACACCTTGGTCACATTTGTTTTTAAATCATGCATTCCTAAAATCTGGTTGGAATGCAGTAAGTTTTGTACCTACTATCTACGAGGCAGGGCAACGTTTTTTTTTTTTTTAATTCGGGGAATCCCAAAACGGCTATTTCTTATGAAAAGTCGCATCAAATTTTAGTTTGGAATAATTTCTCACAAGGGAACTATGACTATGCTCATACCTATATTCGCTTGAGAGTTTAATGACATATCTGTTCTGTGTGGATCCTGTGCGGATTAGGTACCGTCTGTTGTGTACTTCAGTTATCCACAGGCTCCAAGGTGGCAATATCTTGTGAATTTAATACATATTTTTCATACCGAATTTTGTGAACATTAGGGTTTTCTTGTCTATAATTTCCAAAATGCTGAGGAGGATTCGTCATAAATATATACTTTTTTCAGTAATATCAAAAGGAAAGGAGGTAAACGGCATAAGGCTCTTTCTGTTTTTGCAGCTAAATGAATGAAAAGTGGCAAAGCAATCAATCTAATGCGAGAAAATGGTCATGCTATATGATGAATGTGTTTTTTAAATGGTACCGTGACATTCAGGAGGTTATGATAAAGTTCGAGGAAAGCAATATCGACTTGAACTTTGTCATATGAAGTAACGCAGAATTCTCATCTCCATATATCACCCTCACTTGACGTATTGCTTTCTCCTTATAGGAAGCGTGCATCTGCGTAGTTCTTGTTAGTGCTTTTATCGGAGAAAAGTCTACACGATTCCATTCTAAATTGTGTGACATTCATATGATACTTGCTCTGCCTATTTTTCAACAAACTGTTGTTGAAAAGCACATGACAATCGAGATAAACATATCTATTGTACTCCCAGGACATTCTCTTCTCACTCCCAACGGTTTTTACGAACGTTATCTGTTCTATCTACTTCATATTAATCGAGATAGGACTTTGTAGCAATAGTTTTATTACATATTTTGTTGTAGATACATCGGAATATATAAATACAGTGGGCTTAAAAGATAATAGTCTTTTAAGAGCTGGTTACTCCTTAATAGCTTTGAAATTCCATTACGAGCTGCTTCTTACTTGGTAGCTTCCAGATACCATCTCTTTGCACTACTAAGAAAGGAAGAAAACGAAAACACCTAACTTCCCCTTTGAGGAAAGCATTTAAACCATAATATTTAAAAACTGTTAACGGCAAAAAAAAAAAAAAAAAAAAAAAAACATTGGCATAAATTTTGTTGTAGAGCGATATTAAATTTTGTGTACCAAGACTTTCTGTAATGCAGTTTATTTTTCGTTGTCCCTTATCCTGATGGATGAACGCTCTATGGACCCTGGTCTCATTTGATCATCATTTCACCGATTTCATTCATCATCCGATATAACTCAAGTGGTTAGAGGACGCTAATATAGAAAAAAAAAAGAGAAAAGGAGTCATTCAGAATGGAGAGAACTTCAGAGACTATTTCCAGAAAATTCAAACTGTGCATGCATTTTATTTCTCTTGAAGCTCTCTTCAGCATATTGTCGCCGAGGCATTATGCCGCAGCCGCAAGCCGCAGCGGGCGCGTGGGTGCAGAGCTAGACGCTTGCCGAGAGAGAAAGAAATAGAAATAGTTCCGTCTTTCTCTCGCTGCATCGCGATTGTTATCGAACGATCGACTGCATTTTAGAACAATGAATGGAGGTATCCCGCAAAGTGTTAGAGCGGAGTCAGTTGTTAATTGAGTTGTTAGTTGTGCAGCTGTTCAGTAATTGTGTGTGGACATTTGAAGTGTATCGCAGTGATTTCTTTCTTTTGTTTACGTGCAGCTGAGAACGCGACGACCTTGAAGACTGCTGTTGTGTATTTCACGTCATTTTTACTGCTGCAAGGGGTGTACAAACTTACTATTTACTGCGATAAAGCGCATTTTAAATTTCTGAAAACAAGACTTTTAATTCTACGAACCCACAAAGTCACAATATACTGTGATCATTACAACCATTCTTAGAATATATAAATAAAGGGAAAAGATCCATATAGGAGGTAATTTGGAAAACTTAATAACTTGAATATTAAATTTGGTATCTATGGATCTCTTCATTTTAGACTTTAGTGTGTTTTGGATTTATATCACACGATGCGGTGACATATCTGCAGAAGGATTCGCCCCGTCGTGAGGTCTACGTCCCACAAGCGCAAAAGTTTCGCGCTCCCTCGGTGTGGCGATTCTTGTAGAAGCCAAACCTTACCTTGACGTAGAAGCGATGAACCTTTCGTCTAAAAGCCGTGAAGATGTTCTGGAATATTTCTATAAATCCTCTCTCCGGCAGCTGCGGCGAGCGACGAGATGTGAAACTTCTCAGGTGAGGTATCGATACAAAAGGGATTTCACTTTTGGGTAACTATGGAATAATATAATTAATATCTTTTTACTTTACTTGGAATTATATTTCTCGACATCATTTTCTTCTTTACGTGAGACTTTTTCCACTGATGTATATAGCCCTTTACGATATATTAAATTTCTCCTTTTATTTATAAATGATGCAATGTTTTTTTTTTTTTTTTTTTTTTTTTTTTTTTTTTTTTTTTTTTTTTACTTAAATTATTTATCGTAGCGTCGCGTCTTCGATGTATATTTTAAATGTTTACTAAATGTTCATAAATGATGAACTCAAATAACTTCTCGTGGTTACAAGAAGTCTTTTACCGAAAACACGTCTACCCTCTTCGAGAGTTAAATCCAGAACAAAAAAATTAAGAATAAAATCATTGGCTCTTTTTTCTGTTTTTGTTGCTGAGCTAACGCAATACTTAATTCTGATTGGTCCTACGTCACAATTTGGGATTTCAATAAACCTAAGCATTTGTTGCATTATCTATATGGCCTGCTTGGTTATTAACTTAAGTTGAATTACAGATGGCCATGTTTACCTAATATGTCCATGTTTGCAAAATCTGCTTCAAGTTAATGCTGACCACAGATACATATACTCATATGGACCATTTAGAACCTCAAAACATGTATTTCTGGTGAAATATTTATTCATTTTATGGTTGGAATGCAATTTTTTCTCTAGTTACTGTAATTATATAGTGGAGAAAGTAAAATTAAATGTAATATGTAATATACTGTTATGTTGAACATTCTTGGACGCACTTGCACTATATTTCTGTTTGATAGCATTTCTCCAGAGCAGGTGATGAAAGCAGTTTGGCTGGAATTGCCACCTGGAGGGAGTGATATTGACTATAAATCACGAAGCATGTTGACCTCTAACAGGTAGCAGGAACGTGATGATCGCCATCATAAAGTTGTCATAAACCCACTTTCCCTCCACCCGGTCTCCCCAAAAGACGTTAAACACGTAAACAAATAAATAATCTTGATATTATTCAGGTGTAGTGTAAATATTAGAACTGCCCAGGCCCTGGGGTGTCCAATATAAACTACATATACCGAGGAGCACTAAAACAGCTCAATATAATGTCATATGTCGTCGTTTTCTGATATGTATCTTTATGTCTCAAACTATAAGGATCATGTTGTAAACGTCTGGGAATAGAGAAAGGGAGAGACTGTTATGCTGTAACGGAACGTGCTTAGACCGCTGATTGGTGTAGGCAAATTCATGGCTGTCTATAGATGTGGTTTCGAGATGGTCTATGTTTACAACAGGATCGTAGCCGAAGTTGCACATCACCTCATACGCGGTCTCGGGGAGTACGATCTTGACCCCGGAGAAACTTACAAAAGACCCAGACTTGTGCTAGGCCCGCCATAAACTCATATCACACCTTACACCTCCAAAAACTTTATTAGAACTTCCAAAATTTTTCTCTAATCATTATCACCATCATTTACCCACCACCCCTTAGTTAAAAACCAATCTTTGTGCCAGTAAGGGACGTAGTCCCGGTATGGCAATAATCGAAGGACCCTCCTTTGCGGAGGACTCCCTTCAACGACACCTCTGTTTTGTGTATGAAGTTGCACATCGTTTTAAAACTGCAGTGACGAATTAAATACTGTATGGACAACAAGTGTCCAGACATTGTTTATGCGTCCTACTTCCTCCTTTATATTGTCGCCCGAAGGTCGGAACTCCCGATAGAACCGACCGGCAGAAGGGCCAGATGGGAAGCATTCAGGCTACGCCTACCCATTTATCTTTTAGCAGTAACGAGGGGTAGCTGGAAAAACATCACTGTGCCGTCTCTTTCCCCTCCCCCTGAGTTCTAGAACATCCAGGATATTTCATCTAACTTGGCTCGGCTCTTATGCTGGCTAAGACCCGTAGCTGGCGCCCAGAAGGTGACCTGCGGTTAAGACGGAGAAGAATCCCCTGGGTTCGAACCGCCAAATACCTGGGAATCCAACTGGACCGCGGCCTCACTTTCACTCCGCACGTCAGGGCAAAGGCAGGCCTCGGCCACGCTGCACTCAGGCAACTCTACCCGATCTTCAGATCCACAATGCTCATCCGCCTCAAACTGCGGACATACCGTGCGATCGTCCCGCCTCTGATCCTGTACGGATGCGAGGTCTGGGGTTCGGTGGCTCATACCACCCTCCGCAGGCTGCAAGCCGTGCAGAACAGAGCATTAAGGATGATCTACGGTACCGACCGCAGGTTCCCATCTCACTTCCTGCACACCCAGTCTGGCATGCCATACGTCGTAGACGTCGTTCGCGAACGTACACGCACGTTGTATGCCAAGATCACTCCCCACCCTAACCAGCTGGTGAACACACTTGGTCAATACGACCACCGTCTCCCCAGGAGACGGAGGAGCTATCGCCTACCCACGGACGCCCTTGGGTGGTACAGTCTGCCTCTCCTCCCACCCCTAACAATCACCGCCAGGTCACCTCGCGCCCTCGCCGCGGCTGGCAGGTTAACACCTGCAGTCGTGCCCTGGGACGCGCGCACGACCTGGAAATACCAACACCATCAACCCAATTTCCATCTGGCCTCTCGCTACTGGTTCCACCACGGCTTGTCGGCTCGCTAGCGACCGCAAAAGCAGGGTGGAACGGGCACTGTTCGCCCAACGGGAATATCCCATCACCAGAAGCATCAGTAGAGACCAACTGCGCCGTCTAACATAACGACACGCAAGCTTGCGCAATAACTTACATCTATTTTACCGCACGGGTAAATCCGCACAGCGGATAGGTACCGTGTCGTGTAACCCTCCGCCCGGGAGAACCCGGGCGACCTGCACCTGCTCTTGCTCTTGGCTCTTGGAGAAGAGTTCAGTTCTTGGCGAGCAGCGTGAGGAGCGCCGAGTGAGTTAACGGACCGGTAGACTGTGAACGTGCATCAGAGGAGCTGTACGTAACTGTGAGCGTGCAGTGGACCTGCGACAGACGAACTGGTGAATTGTAATTGCGTGCATTACGTAATTCTGTGTAATCGGCAAGTGTTCCGACTGTAATTCGGTGGAAATAAAGAACGTTTTGAGTTGTGCAATTGGACTTTTAATTTCACGAACCCACAAAGTCACAATATTAAAATTGTTTTAATACCTGGACATTTCATTGGCTTAGGTAAAACCGTAAAAATGTTAGTAGGTTGTGTTGTCTTGTACTTCGGTCTCACTGAACTTAATGGCATGGCTCATTAGCAATGCAGACTCGGCTACTGCTGAATTTTCCCCCATACATGTTCTAGTCGGCAGTTGTTTTTATGTTCTTTGATATGGACTTTTGCACTTTCGCTCTTAACTTCGTTGGGCATTTTCAGATAAATGACTGCTTTTGCAGCTAGTTAGAGATTTCTGAGAGCCATCCTCGAGGATTCTCCAGGACAATGCCGCCGGCATCCCTTGTGTTTGCGAGTCGGAAGTGGATCTCGCGGCGCAGGCGCCTCAGAAGCGTTCAATTATGGGAGTGCGGTGTCGCTGGCAAGTCTGTCAACCACCGAGTGGGAAATTAGCAGGGGTTGTAGTGGTAGAACTCCGAGATGGAGAGAACCTGGGATGTGAACGGTGAGATTTTGGACAGTTCGCTCCACGACGAAGGTGAAGGAGAAAACCGCAGCCTCCAGAGTTAGAATGCTCGTGATCCTCGCGTTAGGAGGGACAGGCGAGCCTTGAGGCACTTCAATCAGGTCGTAGTGCTGAATCGGGACATCTTGGCTGGCAGCCCGGTGTTAACCTCAGCTAACAGTAATTATGGTATGATTGCAGTGCGTTGTTTTTTGTGACAGATGGTGGGAAAAACAAGGACTGACACTCCTTGGACTGTCCTTAGCTTTTCGTCGTGGTCTACCATCACTTCAATTGTAGACCAGTCAGGACTCAAATTCTCCGAAGATAAAGAGGTATGGACGAAACATAAGATGATATTCATTGACTGGACCGCGACCTCCAACCTCGAAAACTAACTTCTATTGGATCAAGTTCAACCGCGAAAGCTTAAGCATGTATATCAATATATAATTTAGGAAACATTGGTTGCAATTTAATCTGGGGTTAAGTTGTTTTTAGTCAGACAATAGGCAATTAGGCGTTCCAGTGAATTTAGGCCAACAAGAAATTCATTAGTTCAAGGTTCCAGTAATTAGAACTGAGTACATTCATAAATTAGAGAACTGTATTAAGTCATACAGTCTAAGAACTCTTAGAATTTAGTTACACAGCAAAGTTTTTTGTAATTTTACGTCCTCCAACGTTAAGTCATATCGGACGGTGAATGAAATGGTGAAATGATGCGTAGATGTGTCCAGGGTCCATGGAGCTTACAGCTACCCGACATTCGTCTTTAAGGATAAGGGAAAACGCCGGAAAAACCTCATCCAGGTAACTCAACGTGACCGAGGGACCTCTTGATCGTGAGGCAGACACGCTACCATCTACGCTACCGAGGCGGGCACAGTAACGATTTGATCTAGGTGCTGATAAGAAGCTTAGGAACTGGCAATGTATGATGTAGGAATATTAATGAAGGCAGCCATCATGAAAAGAATGGGATTTAATTGAAAGAGATCGTGTATTTCTCCCGTTCTAATAGTTCCAGTATAAGAGACAAACTACAAACGTGTTTTACTGTGGTTTTTATAATCGATAATTATCAGCAGTCTGTAGCGGCTAAAGACCACACTCGGTTGAACACATACTTGGCAATATTTGCGAGAGTATCTCCGCTTCGTATTTCGGGAATTCACTACAACTTAGGTTTCTCACTGTTACTACCTACTGAAGCAGTTATTTTAAACCCTGAATTTCACACTTCACTTGCAGCAGTTTCTAGTGCTGAGATTCTGAATCAGTTTATTTCTATATCTTCAAAAGGTTGGCAACTTCCTTCAAATAGTTCATTTACTATATTATTATTCAGCTTTATTTGCTTCTTAAAGGTGCACCCTGTATAAGAAATCAGAAATGAAGATAAATCCATTTGAAGTGTGAACGACGGGATATAACTCATTTGCAGGTTCACTGAGAGTTGATGGCTTTAATCCTGAGGTGAACTCGATTTTACAAGGATGATGCATTGTAGCTTGAACCCTTCTTGTGAAAAATAATTTGGCAATGGCAGCAGTCTATTGATTCTGGTTCTATAGTCGCCTGGGGAGAACTTCCAATGTGACAAGTACAATTTTTCCATCGTCACGCCTTCATTGCCTGAAGGAGGTCACAGAAATGAGATAATTTGGAAAAATAACGTCGATCTCTCCCCAGAGCTTGTCATGTTCCCGATTTCATTTCCCCTTTAATGAAATATTGTCCCATTTGCGAGTGTATTGGTCTCATTTAATATTGGATAAGCATTGTACGTTAAAAAGTAGTTCTTTTATTACTTATGACACGTTGAAATGTCTCCAGTGTGTGGAAATTTGTCCTTATTAATGTTTTATCTACAAAATCCTCAAGCGGACTAACATAGTAGGCTTAACGATGGAGGTTGTCATTTGGGAGTTACTGGGTTTGATTCCTGAGGCCAGACACTTTATGCTGGTGTAGTATTTTTTGTACGAGGGCTGTTCAATAAAGAATGATCACATTTTTTTTTTTTTGACAATGTACCTTTACTCATCGTCATAATTTTGATGGTCCTTCTCAAAATAGTCTCCCCGGAATGCGATGCACTTGTCCCAGCGTTTCTGCCAGTCTTCAAAGATATACTGGAAACCATTTTTGAGAGATCCTTCAAAATGGCCTCCGCAGCCTTCACCACTGCTTCTGAATGATGGATAATGCCTCCCACGAAAGCGTTTCTTTAAGTTTCGGAATAGAAAAAAGACACATGGGGCTAAATCCGGACTATAGGGAGGGTAAGGGATGCACTTCACGTTGAGTTTTGCAAAATATTCAGCAACAACATTGGCAATGCGCGGCCGCGCATTATCGTCGTGCAGCATCCAGCCTGCTTCATGGAAATGTGGTCTTTTGCGCCTGATATGGACTTGCAATGTTTTCAGTACATCCCTGTAGTATTGTCCAGTTACTGTTGTATGTACAGGTACAACATGCTGATAAACCATTCCATGAATATCAAAGAATGAGATGACCATAACTTTCCCAGCAGAAGCAACCAGTTTTGGTTTTTTGGGGGTTAGTGATGAAGAAGATTTCCACACTGAGCTTTGCTGTTTGCTCTCAGGATCAAAATGATGTAGCCAAGTTTCATCAGCAGTGATTATGTTTGAAAGAAACTCCGGATCTTCCTCTAACATCAACTTTAACTGCATGCAGACCTGCATGCGAATGTCCTTTTGTCCGGGAAACAACAGTCTTGGAACCCATCGCGCACAAACACTTCTCATGTGTAATGCTTCTGTCACCGACGTGTGTGTGGTACCCAATGAAATGTTCAGAAATTGATCTTAAGGTTATTCGTCGATCCTCTCTCACACTGGCAGCAGCAATGTTGATGTCTTCTTCCGTAGGAACAGTAACTGGAGCACCGGGTCCACCTGCCTTTGAAATTGATTGTCTTCCCTCTTTAAACATTTTAAACCACCTTCGAGCTATGCTGTAGGGAAGAACAGACTCTCCATAGGCCTCCTGTAACAATGTATAGGCCTCAACTGAAGATTTGTTGAGACGTAAGCAGAATTTCAAAGTCGCATATTGTTCCTCGCGTGTTATAATTTTCCTCTCTATTTCGCATTCCCCTCTCTTCATACATAAGTGAGCATTGTAGGGGTGTCGACAGATCTTAACCTTCTCTGAACCGCTTCAGATATGATGAGCACTAGCTCTACCAGAGGGAAACCTTGTGATCCTGTCGTCAAGATTGAAATAGTTAAGGACCTCTGCGCGTCTCGGTCGGCCTGTAGCATTGTGCGGTTCTTTCATCTTCTGCGTTCCTCCGAAGCACAAAAGATGTGCATCGGGTTGAAGTGCGAGACCACACTGTTCACTTGATCGGTCATGGATCAGCTTTTTAAGCTAAAAAATCTCAAGACTGAATTAGTGTTTACCTTCTCTTCTACTTACCTAAAGTGGTTAGAGGAAGTATTGATTCCATCCAAAATGTAAACTTAACTCAAAAGGTAAAAAGATGGATAAATTTGAAACTTGGTATTGAAGATCAACATCTTCCAAAGATGCAACACGAACATTGTCTGGGCTGCAAGCGAGCCTCGGCCTGCCAACCTGACTTCCGACCTCACGCAAGGCAAAGCTGGGCGATCATCCAACCGATACAGAATGATTCACGGCACGCACTTTCTTTACCGGAATTCGCTACCTATCGTAGCTCCTCAATTTCCTCACGATGCTGAATGGGCACCGGTCCTATACCCGGGACCCCCGGATTGAACCCAGACGCAGGGCACATAGTGGCCCTAGCCCACTATGCTACGGTACGGACTTCTCTACTACATACAGAAAATATGTTTTGTATTGTACCAAAGAATTAATAACGATATATAACCGTGTTTTGAGACTCCTTGAATTAAAAAAAAAGAGAAGTATTTTGGTAAAATCTGTGTATGCGTTCTGTTGTCTAAGAACAGAATAAATAAAGATACTAATATATGTGCTTACATGACTTTCTTATCTTTTTCTTCTATAAGCTATTCTGAATAATGTTTATTTTTCTATATACATCAAGGTAAACGTGTATAGAAATTATTTCATTGTATGTTTCCCTATAGGTATGGTGGGAATATGAAAAAGCAGTGCTATACCATTATTTCTCGATATTCGATCTTTAAGTACCCATATTTAATACTCCAGTTATGAATAGCTATGAAAGCCTTAGCTTGTTCTCTGAATTATGGTTAATGCTACGAAGAGGATTTGGTATTACGACTTGACTAGATGTATTATTATGCCTATGCCTCAAGTGTAACATCCCTGGTGGAAAGGATTAGGCGAGAGGAGGCAGAGGGCGGCCGCCCCAAGGAGTCACGATAGTGCAGGGGACAGGAATTCTGCTATCGACCCGTTGGAAACTCCCCGGCAGACCCGTTGTACCGCTATCCCACCTACCGTGGTCCAGAAACGTCCCACTCGGCCAGCCCGCAGACCGAAGACCATCCTACTGGAGGAGGAAATGTTTACCAGGATAGCGCCGAGACTCCCGCCGACACTTCTACCGTGAAAGAGACCATCGGAAAAGAAATGATGCGAAATTATAATGATATTTTAATTTAAAATATTACAGCCACTTTTCAGAACATAAAAGTTCGCGAAATTCTTTTTGGGATGAAGTTTTTCTTCAAAATCTCCTTGTCGCTTTCTTGGAAGAGGCTGGACTCAAAACACAGTTTTGAATTATCTTTATAGACATGCGATCTTTTTTAACAACTTTCTTTTCGTGTTCAGGGGACCTCAAAACGAATATTTCTAATGAAATATCTTTTAGATGGAATGCAATAAGTATACATTTAAGCGGTATGTCCGTGGTAGAGAAAGTAAACGTTCTACTGGTCTAAATGGAAATAGGTTGGACTCCTGAATTAGAGAGTAGACAACTGTGTTACCTTGGAGAACTACCGGACAATGAGACTGTGATCAGTATTGGCCCAGCAGCAGTAGCAGGACACGTAACCGATCCTCGTTAAGGCAAACGGATGTACAGCTGAAGCGTGAAATCCAGTTTAATGAAATTCTTATGCATATTCCCGTCCTGCCAACGGCTGCTGACTGCAGAGGAAAAATCCGACATCTCAAAATGTTTAATGTAATTTATTCATTATTCATCACAATGTGTGGTTATCGTGTTCTTTTCTCTTCTCTTTTTTCCGCTCTCTTTTCTTTGATTTTACCTTCAGTCCTCTCATTGGTTTTTCTCCCTTTCCTGTTCTCTTTGCTTCGTTTCCTCCTCTTCCTCTGTTCTACCCTCTCCATTCCCTTTGTCCTTTATCCGTTCCCTTTTCTTCCATTTTCTCCTCCCCGTTATATCTATGTTCAACTCACCTCTTTCTTTTTCTACTCTTTTCTTCACTTTGTTTTCCCTCGTGGATTATTTCTTCTCTTTTTTCTCGTCTTTTTTTTCTCTCTTTTCCTTTATTTTCTCATCTTCCTCTTCTCTTGCAATTTTTCTACTTTCCCTTTCCTTATCTGCTTTCCTCGCTCGTTATTTTTGCTCTACTAGTAATTTCTCCTCTTCTCTCCCCCATGCCTTTTTCGTGACCTTTCTTCTACCTTCTACCTTCTCTATCTTCTCATCTCATTTCACTTGATATTTTTCTGGTACCCTTTGTACTCCTTTCTCTTTTCCCTTGTGTTCTGTTCTTCTGTTCCCTCTCCCATTTCTGCATTTCTTTCACCTATACTCTGTGCTGTTCGCCTTTTTTCATTTTTATTCCCTTAATTTTTCTGTTTTATTTTATTTTTCTTATTTTTCTTGTCTTCTCTTCTACTTACTTCTCTGCCATTTTCCTGTGTTTTCTCTGTCTTTTCTCATTTTTTATTTTCCTCTCCTCGTTTACTAATCTCTCATTTCCTATTTTTCTGTGTATCGTAATCGCATTCTCTTTTGGTCCTCTTTTTTCAGCTTTCATGCCTTTCTCTTCTCAAGTTACCATATTTTTTTTCTACTTTCCTCTTTTTAAATTCCTTGCCTCTCTCCACTTCTGTCACATGTTGATTTTCCTCTTCTCTTTGCTCTTTTCTGTCATGTTTTTAACCCCACTTGCACTATCAGTTTTCCCTCTTTTTACCGCTCTCCCATTCCCAGTACAGCAAAGATGTTTTCTTCTCTTGTCCGCCCTTACATCTTCTGTTTCGTTTAGTGCCTTCCCCGTTTATGCCCTTTTTCTCATTAATATTATTGTGCACATCGCTGTATCTCTTCATTTCTCTTATTTCCTGCAGAATTGTCAGACGAAGTTTCGAAACAAATGCTTTCCACTTGAGTACACTTTGTTACGGAATACTGCAGCTCGAAACTCACATTTAGAAATCTTTGTTGGTCGCTAACAATGATGCTCTGATGGACACATTAAACAATGACAAATGCGCAGTGCAGTCATCTGTCTACAGCAATTCTGGAAAGTATTCCTCTCCGCATCATGAAGTCCTAGTAGTCAAATTAATGCAGAGAAAATTCCAATTTTTCTTTCCCTCCTATGTAATTATGGTAAGTAGAGAAAGTAAGGTATTCCACTCAAAATACGAGTATCGATGGCATGTTTTGGGGCTTCCTGAATACAAACGCATGCAGAAAAAGGGTGCTGTATTTACATGACTTTCTCTGCTCACACTTCTTGTACAAAATAGCCTTATAAACGCTCATTCTGTCTACTACATGCTAATCGAGGTAAACATTTATAGAAATGCTTATATTAGATATTCCCTTATAAGTACAATGGGAATAGTGAAATGCGGTAGATATTTTTTATCCAAACAAAAATACTTACAAGTGTAACAGTTGTTTTAATTTGGCCCCAAAAATCAATCAATGTTCATTTGTTTCATTGTTTAAAAATACTTAAAGAATGTTTTAAAATATTATAATATTTATATTACATTTGGGAAGTGAAATTGTAAAAATAAACAAGATAAGTATATACCTTGCTAGGAGTGACGTGAAAATAAAGAAACGTGCAGTTGCTATGGAGAAAAAAGTCAATAATTTTCATTGATGAAACTTTTTCACTAGAAGTTTGATCGCCGTAGTAGACGAACGTGAAATGCCGCGAGTAATTTGAGAAAGTGAATGTATTTGATTGATTTTAATTTAATTTGTGTTGCATCATTTTATGTCAAAGATCGATAATTAAATTTCTAATATAGACAAAGAAGGAAATATATAATTAATTTTATTTCAAAAGATCAATTTGATATAGAAAAAGACAATAATCCGAGCCAATACCCTGAGGTAAAGATCCATGCGCCGACTAGGCAATGGAAATTAATAATTTCTAAATATAGATTACGGCATCTGAATTTCCAAATCTTATCTTCCAGCGATACACAATTTCTTTCAAAATACGTCTCTACTTGGACGCAAAATTATAACATCTTTCAACTGGCTTTAGCAATAACAACAACGATTATGATGATGTTGACGATGATGATAATTTATTTCACGATTTGGCATACAGTGCAGTAGGTTTCGCCAGCAAGTCATTAATATGCATCTGCATTTAAGTATTCTTGTATGGTATAAAATTTAACAGCTTAGTCCTACTTTTAGAAAAAATCGCGTTCATAATTTGTCTTACATTTAAAGGTAATTTATTGTATAATTTCACTCCAAGAAACAGATGAGAATCAAGAGATTTCTGTAAGCGAAATTTAGGAGGTACCATATTATTTCTGCCCCTGTATCATAAGCATCTACATCAGAAAAAAGTGCGTCATCTGTATTTTGAAGATAAATAAAGTTCAAGCATGCAAGTACATGCAAAGATGCCACAGTTAAAATACTAAATTCTTTAAAAATAATTCCACAGTGTTGGCGAGAATTAAAATATTTTATCATTCTAAGAGCTTTCTTCTTGAGCAACTGCTACTCCATTGCAAAATACCATAATCTAAATGAAATGTAATAAACACGTTATAAAATGCCAGTGGAAATACACATTTTAAGTCTTAAAAGCCTTCAAAAGTTGACATTGGACAACTTTTTGCATATTTCCGTTATGTTGAACTTCCAACAAAACTTGTTGTCCAATCATATTCCAAGTAGTTTAGCTCTCTACTCATCGTACTGTTTATATTTTAAACTAAATAAAGTAGTAGACTTGAAATCTTGACAACGCGTGTTTCACTTATAGGTATATCACGGCATAGTTACAGTTTTACAATTTATATACTGTCACGAGGTGCTTGTTATTTGGAGAGAGAGAGAGAGAGAGAGAGAGAGAGAGAGAGAGAGAGAGAGAGAGAGAGAGAGAGAGAGAGAGAGAGAGAGAGAGAGAGAGAGAGAGAGAGAGAGAGAGAAGCGGGGAGTGAAAGAGACAGCGCCGAAGCCACGTCCGCGCGAGTACTAGCGCTGAACACTTGGCGAGGAGAGACGGGACGGGGAGAGAAAGAGCCGAAGAGAGGTCTGGACAGTCCCCCCTCCTTCGCCTTCCGCCTCGAAAGATCGTGCGGCTTCGCCAACCTTCGAGAAACAGCGGCTCGTGTGTAAATAAGGGACAAGGAGGCTTGCAAGACATTGAATGGAGCCAGTTCGGTAGTGAACGCTGCTAGAGAGTGGTCAATGGTCAGTTTTTGTGCAGTGTTTTTGTGGGGGGGGGGGGGATTTGGAGGGGACATTTAAACTGTATCGACTTGCGAGTTGAGAGCTGATAAACGTGTAGTGATTTGAAAGTGAATTATTTTGTTTATTTACGTATGGTGAAGCCAGGAGAGACTGTATGGGTGTAGGTTACGTGATTCTGCTGCTCAGGGCTGTACAAAAGTGTCTTTCTACGGAAATAAAGAGAATTTTGAATTTCTTCAACTGGACTTATAATTTTACGAACCCACAAAGTCACAATATTTTTATTCAAGTGTGCGGAAGATGCTGTTCAGTATGTCTGCAACCTTCACTGTATTGAAATGAGTCTTCAAAACTACTGGCAGGAAGACTGAACTTTTACGGCTGATCGTTTTCCTGGGTACAGGATGCATTCTGTCATCAGATGTCGGGCCATCTGTGGAGGTTTTTCAGGACTACATAATGACGAGGCTCTTATGTTCATTTTGGAGGTAGGATTGACAACAGCCATGATTGGTTTATGTGATTGGGCCAGAGGGATAAGGACTATCTGCGAAATGTGTTGGGGATGAAATGTTTGTCATGGAAGGCATCATTGGATTTGGTACAATGGAATTCCAAATGGTGTAGTAGTCGTTAACAGCTGTTTGCTCCGGATTAAGGAAATGTATGTGCAATGTAGTAGAGTATCTCTAAATCTAAAATAAAACAATAAAAATTTGCATGCATTGAATGCTTTAAGGAGAGCTGCATGTTTCCTGTCGTAAGATTTTGCCTATCTCTTGCCAATTATAATAAAAGTTGTTTAGAATAAACAGCACCTAAGAGTTTATACTCATAAAGTTTCAAGATATTAATTTCACGAAAATAAATTAAACATATAACATGCGCTGCCACTCGTAGACGTAATGGTGGGTTCTCACGCTAGATGGTGTTAGAGACCTTCATGAAACAGCTGTGCAGACGGCGTCAGTGTAGAACTGAACGTGCAAGTGTGGTATTGTGTTTCTCTGACTGTTGGCGGGTGACCTCTGCGAAGTCGTTATGGCAACTTTAAAAGAACAAAGAGTGTGTATGAAATTTTGTTTCCTGCTTAAAAAAACTGCAATGGAGACACCAAATACTTCAGGAAGCTTTCCAGCAGGACGCTATGAGACGCACACAGGTTTTCGAGTGGTTTGGGAGCTTTAAACGTGGTGAGATGTGTGTTGAAGACCAAGCTCGTACTGGACGCCCTTCAACATCGCGAAATGAGGAGAATATTGAAAAGTCCGCCAAAAGATCAACGAGAATCGTCGCCAAACGATCGACCAAATGTCAGCAGCGACAGGAATCAGTTGGAGCTCATGCCAGCGGATTTTGAGGGAGGATTTGCACATGAGACGTGTAGCTGCTAAATTTGTTCCGTGCCATCTCAACACAGAAGCACAAAACCATCCGCATGAATGTGTGTCAGGACTTGAAAACAGAGATTGTACGTGATCCAAACTTCTTGAACAAATTCTTTACAGGGGATGAGAGTTGGTGTTACGGTTATGACCCAGAAACCAAGCAAGCGTCAAGCCAGTGGAGGACTCCCAACTCTCCCAGATAAAAAAAAAGCAAGGCAAGTGAGGTCAAATGTGAAGACGATGATGATTGTCTATTTTGATGTTCGTGGAATTGTGCATCGGGAATTCGTACCCCATGGCCAAACTGTTAACCAGCAGTTTTACTTGGATGTTTTAAGGCATCCTCGAGAGGATGTGAGGAGGAAACGCCCGGAACGTTGGCGATCAGGTGACTGGTTTCTGCATCACGACAACGCTCCGGCACACACGGCCTTACGAGTGACTCAGTATTTGGCATCTCAGAGGTTGTCTGTCGTTCCCCACGCTCCGTATTCGCCGGACCTAGCCCCGTGCGACTTCTTCCTATTTCCACGAATGAAAAAACGCTAAAAAAGGAGCGTTATGACGATGTGGAGGCGGTAAAAACAGCTTCGCAAAGGGCACTGGACAATGTCAAATTTGAAGAGTTCCAAACATGCTTCCTACAGTGGGAAAAGAGACCTGACAAGTGCATCGCATGTAATGGAGAGTATTTTGAAGGTGACTGAAGTAATTTTGTAAAAAGGTTCATGAATAAGATTTTTATGCCAACAGTCCGGTTTCTTTTCGGTCATCCCTCGTAAAGTCATTACAGGCATTTTTATGAAAATTAAAGCGTTAAAAAAATCTCTACGTATAGGGTAGTTTGAAAGGGTTACTTTCTGTCTGTGGCATCCTTGGAAATTGCTGAATTCAAAATGGCAAGTTTGATTTTTTCCGCTTTTAAATTATGGAATTCATAACTAATTCTACTTAATGTAGGTGCGAAGTAAAGAAAGTATATTCTTATTGTTTAAAAATTCCTCTCATCAATGCACACAATCTCTGAAATGCTTTTTTGTGGGGGGGGGGGGGTGGCGTTGAAACTATTTCCGAGATATTTTATGATAGGGTTTTGAATTTTCAATTGAGTGTGTAAATGTGTGATAGGTATTCTCAATTACCAAGTAATAGGTAAAATAAAAAAGTGTAAGCATTTTGTGAAAATCCACAGTTTCTAAAAATTGAAACTAAATTTTTATTTTTGGTGGCCCTAGTAACTGTTGTGGTTCTCATACCATTCTAGATATAGCGTGAAATATCGCTTAATTTTGTTCAGC